>CM069864.1:18177378-18452378 GCA_036172795.1 Pelodytes ibericus | reverse complement strand
ATACTTTATATTTTCATTATTCCCAGTCTACATCACTTAGAGACTTCAAAAATATAATTATAAAACCTGCAATCACTGGTTCCAAAAGGCCATAAATTAGTTCCTGCAACAATAAACTGTTTAATCTAGAATGTTTCTTCCAATTCAGGCTTTAGAAACCCTTATCCACCACTGGATCGGAAGACAAGTCAATATTCTTCATAGAAGAAGGTGAATTTAATAACCCAGAAGAACAAACTGGCCTCTGGTGAAAATGCCAAATGTGTGGCATTAAACACTCACAGTGAAGACTTCAATACTGTCCCGCTGATTGTGCCTCGTTCAGTGTTAGCCATTGTGTTAACCGTTTTTTATATGAAGTGGTCAAGGAACAAAGGTTGCAATTTTACCATCGAGTGATGTGTTACATTACCACTGTCTGTGCAGTAATTGGGAGCTCAAAGATAGACTCAGTCCGAAAATTCATTGAATGGCCCTCTTTTCGATAATTGATGATAACTGGTCATGTTATAGCTATATTTGCCCTGCAAGACACTTTGAATAAACACACAGCAGACAACTGAAGCTGTGAGTTCAAGAGGTGTGTTTTCAGCCTTTTTTAAATGTCTGTAATGATGGAATGTCTTTTAATATAGCATTATATAATGTGGACGTGGCATGCCAGGGGTAGGCATCAATTTTGCTCATTGTGCATATTAACTGTAGTCTCTGGTGGTCAATTTAATTATGTTCTATAGACCTTCACAAACCTTGCCATGGATACTGATGTCCTTCAATGGACATCCCTGCTGAATGCCTAGGAACCTGATTGTGTGTTCACACTCGTCAGAAGTGACCGCACACAACAAGATGGAAGGTAAAGCGTCAGGATCTGTTTCAGCTAGTGTGGACACTGATTTTTTTGTCCGGAGTTTGAGGTCAGTTATTTAAAAGGGAACAGTGTTACATTACATGAGTAAAAGTCTTTATCTTCTGTTTGTAGATCACTATTCTTTAATCTTCAAATCAGAGATTGGATGCATAGAGGGGGAAGGGTGAGTAAGAAGTGTTTTGTCATATCACGATATAAAAGATGAGGAACAGTCACAAAAGGAAACGGATGTTGAATAGCACCAAGTGGAACAATCATAAAGCTTGGTGGGCAGATGGGCTGGTTCTACTGTAGAATCTATTCAGTGTTCAGGGTAAGATGTGTAATGGACACCTCCTATTCATAACCCAGTGAGGTTGACTCTGCCTTTCTTTGATCTTCAAAGGTGGATATGGGTACCACTGAATTGGGTAATATTAGCATCTTCCAGCATGTACATGAAAATGAGAGGTCTTAATGTACCCTTCCTGGTTCAAGACCTTGTTTGTAAAGGACAAGGGGTTCGACACGGGGGCGTGAGGTAGAATTCTATTGAATAGAAAGGAGGAGGAGAGTTTGGAGATTGGCCAGATTGAGAAGAGAGTGGTGCAATGTGAAAAGATCCAGAAGTGCGGCACCATGTATAAGAAAAGGAAGTTAGGCAGCATAAAGCAAAGAGAAAAGGGGGGGGGAGGGGGCAGGTGAATCCAATTGGCGTTATTATGTCACATGCTTGTGTCAAACTTTACTGCACTGTTTGTAGGGGATGGCAAATCCTGTTTAGCTCTTTCCCAATAAAAAAATAAAAATCATGGCTAAGACTGGTTTGTTCACCACAACGATTTTTCTGCTGTTTATCCAGCATAAAAATTAGCAGGGGTAACCACCCCGTCTGTACCTTACCGGCAGAGCTGTAAACAAAATTGTCTTGAAGTAAATGTAAAGTCTTTGAAAAAAGAAAAGGTCAAATAGCCTTGACAAAGCGCCGAGTTTTGGCGCGAAACACGTAGGCGTATTACCTTCACTGGGTGAGGTGATTACTGGTTGGTATTATGGCTGCTATTGTTTGAGCATTAAACCTCTATTTTTGCAGCCTACCCTGTGTGCTGGTTCGTTTATTATACAATCGTATTTTCTCCCATCCCGATTGTCCTGCTCGTTTTCCTCTCAGTTTCGTTTTCAAAAAAGAAAAGGTGCCCGATACTGATAAACCAGGAGAAAACAGGGAAAAAAACAGGGTCCTCTTTAACTCACTAGAAAGGCGTATAACTTTATACAAGCCTGTGTATATTTGCATCCTTTTGTTCCTGTGCCCTCATTAAACAATGCTTTGCTATTGAAGGCACTGAATGCCTGTACGCTATTTTGTATAAGGCCTTAAACAATCTGAAGTTATCTGTTCTCCGATATTATCTCGAATGTCATGTTTACTTTCGCTTCTGTCACGGATAGTCGTTTGCAACTCGAAAACAGGAAGATGGGGGGGAAGAAAGGTGCAATCTCATGCAAATGTGTTCCGGTGGAATATCATCTCAGACTGATTAAAGATTCTGTAGGTCTTGTACCCTTGTGTTGAACTGAGACACGGAGCTGGAATAGAGACGAGGGAAAGCAGGCATACGCTGTAAAAATTCATGAGCTCAGAGACCGACTCAGTGTAAAACATTTCGACAATTCACTTAAATTGCATAGAATTTAATCCGTCATAAATCTTTACGGTTTCTGCATTGTAGATAAGGCGATTTATGGTAATTGAGAAGTGGGTGCATGTAGAGTGCTAGGTTATTCATTTATTTGTAACTTGCATTCAAACTATCTCCCATCCATTCCTAGTTAATCAAGAACAGGGCGAGGGGCGTAATCTCATCTTGAGGATTACTTAGACTTTCTGCTGGTAAAATGCTGTTTTCACGCAAATCTGACATTTTTTTAACTAGACCATTAAAAAAAACTATTATGTTTTATTTTATTTTTTTTACCAGTGGCCATTAAAGAGCTTTTTTTTTCAAAATGGTTTGTATATTTAAATGTGAATGCTGATCTGCAGTAAAGCACAATTCAGCCTTCGACATTTAGCTATGTTTAAGACTAGCGGAGAAAAAAAATCAGGTGATTATACTGCAAAGTATAGTCATTCGTCCATTCACTCTGCCGCCAGATGGAGTCAGATGGAGAGTTGCTTTGTTTAAAAATGTTTGCGTTGCAGTAAAAAAAATCCATCACAAAATCCAGCATCAGCTTGTTGGGTTTATTACCCATTGTTTTGGTGCCAGTGGAGGTAATAATGGTCTGGAAACCATTATTCTATCGCTTCCCATATTTAATATGTGCGTTCCTCCTGCATTTCCCTTGGGAGGGTGTTACTGGTTTGCCCAGAGCAATCTGTGACTCCAGAGTAGCCGAGAATGTCCCCTCACCATCCACCATGAAGGAATGCAAAGGGCAGAGCAGAATGTCTGTGTTGATGCTTGGGGGCTCAGTAGTGTTGCCAGAAAGATCATTTGTTTCGTGGACACATATAACTTTTACATGCTGCCTTGAAGTATGTAGAATCCAACTGTGTTAAGATAGCAATCAGGCAATTAATCAACACTGTCCTTCTTTTCTTGAATAGGCTCCATCTGAAAACACATGGAGGCTGAAGGGCAGAATGGTAACGTTATATGTGTCTAGAGAGCTGGTAATATAGTTATATTGTTACAAAGAAGTTTAGGTTGAAAAAAGACTTGTGTCCATCAAGTTCAACCCTTTTCCTATCCCATGTTAACCGCTGTTGACATATTGCTGGGTTGGTTAGGGTTGTTCTCTTTTCCCAACCTAATATCGTAATTCCAAGACATATAACCATGATGTTTCAGAGGAAACCAAGTGTGTCATGAGTAGGATCCAGGTGCATGGAACCCCGAGCACCCAATTTCGTAGTACAGGACCTGGTGCAGGGTAACGGCACTCCCCCTTAAGCTTGAGGCCCAAGATTTGTGCGGACATATACCAGGGCTAAGTGGAAGCAGCTGCTGTATCCAGTATAACCAAGGCTTGGACTGAAGATACCCTGCAGATATCCTGGAGCAGGCATGGAACATAACAACTCTAACAGAATAAACATGATGCTACAGGATGGGACATAAATAAGCCAAGCAGAACAGAGCAGAAACAAACTGAGGAAGAACAAAACTGAATACAGAGTAATACTATCAGTAGCAAAACTGAAAGCAGACATGAGCAGGACAAAGCAGAAAGCAAACTAAGGATAAAAAATACAGGGCTAAACACAAACATATGAAGTTAAGGGATAAGCACAGCAAAGACAAATTACATTGCTATAGAACTAAAAGGCATACACAAACGCATATTTAAATAGAGAGAAAAAACAGGACAGGGCTAAAGCAACACAACTATGAAACAGACATGAATACAGGAATTAGCCTAGAACTCCAAGAGAGTTGGAGTTCACCTGCTGGCCATAATATGGTAAGCTTTGCAACCAGTGTTAAGGTGCCTCACAATCAGGAAAGTCCCTAACATTAGAATAAAATAATTCATTTAATAACTGAATCTTGAAACTGAATCTTTTAACAGAAACACGGACACCAAGACATATAACAAACCTATGCACAAACTAACAGCTTGTGACAAACTAACGGGTGTGGCTGCATTGAAATAGGAGCAAGGAAGACAAGGCAGAGGGAAACAGAAAACTGGAATAGAATGAAACAATAAACAGCAGGAAAATAAAACATGGAACAGAACAGAAGAAGCAAGGAACAAAGAAACATGGGACAGTGAAACCCTTTAACAGATATCAGTAAAGGTTATTAACAGGGCTCTAAAACAGGGCAAAACTATGACAGGGCTCTAAGACAGGTAAACCCCTTTTACAGGGCTCCTTAGACATGGCAGTCTCTTTTACAGGGCTCTGGATAGCCCCTTTGACAGGGCTCAGGGTAGATGTCGCACAATAGCTAGTCTTTGGCATTTGCTAGACTTGAGCAGGTGCCTTTCTGTTGTCAGACTAGGCAGGTGCCGCTCTATGGCTGAAGTAGGGATGGCTACACTCTGTGGCTGAACTAAGGAAGACGCTACTCCATGGCCAAACTATGGAAGGATACAGGGATATCTGAATACGAAGAAAAGACAGAAACCAGGATAAATCATAAACAAGTGAGAAAGGCAAAAAAGATACAGGAATGACTGGCTAGAGCCTAGATAAATCTGCACATAGGTTGATAAAGTATCCCTCTTGACCATCCCTTTGGAGGCCCAGGATTGGTATTGAAGATCATTATGATATAGGCTTATAATATAGGGAACATCAACAAATGCATTAGAGCATTCCCCAGTTATGCCTAACCTTGGCATTGCATGTTTGGGAAGTGCATATCCCATGAGGCCCAGTCAGTTATAAGGATGAATAAGCATCATATGATAGTAGTCTAGGCAAAGAAGGGCCGTCAACCGGTATTTTACACAGGTGACTATAAACATGCGTGTTAAGCTTGTTTACTTCATACAGTGGATTGATTGTATCACTCCCCTCACCAGATGTTTAATGATTGTGTCAAGTGGAAATTAGAAAGGCAGTAGTTCTTGTGCCTTGTTGCCTTGGTCACCAGTGTATGTTTATATGTGACAGTCAAAGTGACTCTCCAGCGAAACTGATGTGCAGCAAATTTCTATAGCTGCTTCTAAATAGGAAGAGAAATATAGAGATGCTTTTAGAAAAACTGCCATGGACAAGAATACTAAATGGATTTGTCAATGGTTTTGGTGAGTGATCTATACGCGTTAATGCATAGATACATCTAATACCGTTTAATTGCACTCCGCTGTCATCGTGCCTTGGAATCAATTCCGCGAGCATGGGATGTATCCATTTATTCTGACAAGCAGAAAGATCACAAGTCAAGCACATTCTAATCGTGCTCGGCAAACCTTTTCTGTTTTAAAGATCAGGCAGTTCAGTTTCAGTTTGGGGATGGTGAGGGATCCAGGAGACGATGCATATGTGAAATGCATAAAAAGTCTCCGGTTTCGTATAGCAATTGTACAACACAGAATATGAGGCTTTATAAGCTTAGTAAATGGATGCAAGAAAGTATTGCTTGCCCTGAAAAATATTTAGTGACGCAAGCAGAGACATACTAATGGGGGCTGACCATTCAGGGTGAGAGCCAGTTTGTGGTGGGGTCTGCCAGTCATAGGGGCCATCAAAATGAGGTGCGTCCATAGGGGAGAAGTGCTTTACTGGATCAAGGCACACCCTGTAAACAAGGGAAACATTCTCTCTTAGATACTCCTGAAGACATGGCATTCATTTGGAAGCAATGGGCTCTGTTTCAGTGACCTGTATTTATATCTGATTATTAAATATCATACAGACAAGTTTGGGTTAGAAACTAGTGTTAAGTCACATCACTGAATAGAGTCCAGCTACAAAATCAGTTCTGGGCTGGAAGAATACACCGGATACACCAGCATGACAGCTCCAGTGATAATATTTTTACATGCCAGTCGGACCTAGCCCAATGGGCTTTATCAGAAAACCCTAATCATCTTGCAAATGTGGTCATTTGATGCATTTTAAAGAGGAAGAGGTTCTACTTCAGTTGCCTAAAGTAAAAGACAAATAAGTCGATGGGGCTTGATTGGATATACACAAAGTTATTAAAAGAGCTAAGTGGTGTATTAGCAAAACCGTTAACAGATTTATTTCACCAATCTTTGGTAACAGAGGTAGTCCCAGAAGATTGGAAATTAGCAAATGTTTTGCCCATTCATAAGAAAATTAGCAGGGAGGAATCTGGCAACTACAGGCCAGTAAGTCTAACATCAGTAAATTCCAGATGTTTCAAGATAAGAAACAGCATGGGTTTAATTCAGGGATATCAGACAAAAGAAGGTTGTAGTTAATGGAGTACATTTGTAGCATGGTTTAGTTACCAGTGGGGTACCTCACGGATCTGTACTTGTACATTATCTTTAATATTATTGATTAGTGATTTTTTTGCAGATGACACAAAGATTTGCAAGCAGGATGATGTTCCTGGAGGGATTAGTCGTCTATCAAATGATTTAGGTGAACTAGAAAAATGGACATGGCTGTGTCATGTGGATAAGTGCAAGATTATGCATTATCCTGTCGCACGGAACTCTATCACTCTCAGTGTTTTGGGACAGAGGTGGAGTTCAGTGGGACAATGGGTCTTGATAACATAATCCTACAGTAAAAATGTAGAGCATTATGCGCATGCCAATGTGAGTGACAGACCCTACCACGTATGCACATTAGTGCTGACACCCATGGTTCATGGGTTGAAGGATAAAACTTACCAGGAAAGGTTAAAGCATCTTAACATGTATAGCTTGGAGGAAAGACGTAACAGGGGGGACATGATAGAAACATTTATATACATAAAGGGAATCAACACAGTAAAGGAAGAGAGTATATTTAAAAAAAGAAAAAC
Organism: Pelodytes ibericus; assembly: GCA_036172795.1. Lineage (NCBI taxonomy): Eukaryota > Metazoa > Chordata > Amphibia > Anura > Pelodytidae > Pelodytes > Pelodytes ibericus. The sequence continues at coordinate 18,445,064 of CM069864.1, read as the reverse complement.
TACCACAACTAGAGGATATTGTCTTAAATTAGAGGTGCAATGATTAAAAATAATATCAGAAAGTATCTCTTTACTGAGAGGGTAGTGGACGCATGGAATAGCCTTCCAGGGGAAGTGGTAGGGGTTAATACAGTGAAGGAGTATAAGCATGCGTGGGATAGGCATAAGGTTAGATGTAAGATAAGGTTGGGAAATAATGAACGTATTCAGGTAATTGGGCAGATTAGGTGGGCTGAATGGTTCTTACCTGCCGACAGGTAAAACATTTTATGTTTCTATGTTAATTACACTTGGTGAGAGGGGAGATTATGGTCAAATAGGTCATTATTTCTGTTTAATATTTCGATTGCTGATATCTCCATCTGAAATAAAGTAACGTCTCTATTCATTTGCATTTATAAAAGAACATATGCATCCGAGGCCATGTGACTCCCCCAAGCCTCGGATTCATGGGTCAGCACCTGCAAGTTAATTAAATTATGTGGCAAATTTAAAGCGAGCCCTAGAGTACTCTAGACATTTTGCAGATGCACAGAGCCTCTTCATTCTCCAAGGATTGGATGCCTTGTATTCACATTTTATATATCATATCTTGCTCTCAAATGCATTATAATAACTATTAGCATTTGTAAGTAGGAAAACCACGTTCAACCATATTAACTCGCCTTATTCTGCGTTAAATACCGTAAGCAGAGTGAGAAGGGACTGCACAATGAAGATGTCTTCTTTCTTAAAGGGACCCCATCACTTAAATATTGTTTGTGCTGTGGCAACAATTCTAATATTGAATGAAGAACAGAAAAGAGGTATGTTGATTAAAGGAACACTAACACTTACATAAGATGTAACTAGATAACCTGGTTATTTAAAATAAACATATATAAATCATATGCCACTGTTTATTTTTATATGATTTAATTAAGTGCATATATACCATTAGTTGCATTAACATTTGGGCACTGGACAGTCCCTTTGAAGAACTTGCAAACTGTTTAACAATTTGAATTGGGCTTTAAAGAGCCTGAAATGTATGTAAAACGTAGTATTCTGCTCTAAAGAGCTTGCAATCTGCTTAGCATCCCGTTTTCGTCTGCTGATAACCCTCATTTTATATGACTGGGTTGCAGACTCTGTCCTGGTGTTACAACAAGAGATTACAATGGCCATTTATTCAGCATTTCAGTGACATTTTCACACATCAAAGTGCAGAGTCTTGTAAAAACGTCTTGTAAATTGTGGAAAACCATCTCTCGTGCCATTGTTCCTCAGTCACCTTCAAAGGCAGCCAGCGTGGATAAGACGACTCAAGCCTGCCAATTACAACAAGCAAACAAACTATAAAAATGCAAATACATATATAAACAATGTGGTGGAAGATTTGCTTGTCACACAAGTGTTTACTGTGATGTCAGGTTATGAATGGATGCCGAATGGATGCCACCCTCGGGAGGTCAGAGGGCCGGGACTTGATTGGTGATTTAAATGGATCAGCAGAGTGTAAGATAATTATATATTGTTTAAAACACAGCCTGTAATACTGCACAGACACTTTCTGTACCAGTATATAACATGTCACTTTACATAGCATTCTATTTGTTATTTCCCAGCACATCACAACTGGTTTTAATACTTGTGTTGTGAAGATTAGAGGACTGAAAGCACAGTAGCAAAACATTTAAATGCCTCAGAAAACCTTAATCACTAAATTAAAACAGGGATTTTTAATTCTTATATAAGCTGATGATTATAAGAATGTGTTTGTGTGTATTAGTGTGAGTGTGTATTAGTAAGTATGCTGTGTGAGTGTGTGTTTGTGTGTATTAGTGTGAGTGTGTATTAGTGAGTATGCTGTGTGAGTGTGTTTGTGTGTATTAGTGTGAGTGTCTATTAGTGAGTATGCTGTGTGAGAGTGTGTTTGTGTGTATTAGTGTGAGTGTGTATTAGTGAGTATGCTGTGTGAGAGTGTGTTTGTGTGTATTAGTGTGAGTGTGTATTAGTGAGTATGATGTGTGAGAGTGTGTTTGTGTGTATTAGTGTGTGCGTCTTAGTGAGTATGCTATGTGAGAGTGTGTTTGTGTGTATTAGTGTAAGTGTGTATTAGAAAGTATGCTGTGTGTGTATTAGTGTGAGAGTGTATTAGTGAGTATGCTGTGTGAGAGTGTGTTTGTGTTTATTAGTGCGAGTGTGTAATAGTGAGGATGCTGTGTGAGAGTGTGTTTGTGTGTATTAGTGTGAGTGTGTATCAGTGAGCATGCTGTGTGAGTGTGAGTGTGTATTAGTGAGTATGATGTGTGAGAGTGTGTTTATGTGTATTAGTGTAAGTGTGTATTAGTGAGTATGATGTGTGAGTGTGTGTTTGTGTGTATTAGTGTCAGTGTGTATTAGTGAGTATGATGTGTGAGAGTGTGTTTGTGTGTATTAGTGTGAGTGTGTATTAGTGAGTATGATGTGTGAGAGTGTGTTTGTGTGTATTAGTGTGTGTGTCTTAGTGAGTATGCTATGTGAGAGTGTTTGTGTGTATTAGTGTGAGTGTGTATTAGTGAGTATGCTGTGTGAGAGTGTGTTTGTGTTTATTAATGTGAGTCTGTATTAGTGAGTATGCTGTGTGAGAGTGTGTTTGTGTGTATTAGTGTGAGTGTGTATCAGTGAGCATGATGTGTGAGTGTGTGTGTGTAAGTGTGAGTGTGTATTAATGAGTATGATATGTGAGAGTGTGTTTGTGTGTATTAGTGTAAGTGTGTATTAGTGAGTATGATGTGTGAGTGTGTGTTTGTGTGTATTAGTGTCAGTGTGTATTAGTGAGTATGCTGTGTGAGAGTGTGTTTGTGTGTATTAGTGTGAGTGTGTATTAGTGAGTATGATGTGTGAGAGTGTGTTTGTGTGTATTAGTGTGTGTTTCTTAGTGAGTATGCTATGTGAGAGTGTGTTTGTGTGTATTAGTGTAAGTGTGTATTAGTAAGTATGCTGTGTGTGTGTGTTTGGGTGTATTAGTGTGAGTGTGTAATAGTGAGTATGCTGTGTGAGAGTGTGTTTGTGTATATTAGTGTGAGTGTGTATCAGTGAGCATGCTGTGTGAGTGTGTGTGTGTGTATTAGTGTGAGTGTGTATTAGTGAGTATGATGTGTGAGAGTGTGTTTATGTGTATTAGTGTAAGTGTGTATTAGTGAGTATGATGTGTGAGTGTGTGTTTGTGTGTATTAGTGTCAGTGTGTATTAGTGAGTATGCTGTGTGAGAGTGTGTTTGTGTGTATTAGTGTGAGTGTGTATTAGTGAGTGTGTTTGTGTGTATTAGTGTGTGTGTCTTAGTGAGTATGATATGTGAGAGTGTGTTTGTGTGTATTAGTGTAAGTGTGTATTAGTAAGTATGCTGTGTTTGTGTGTATTAGTGTGAGTGTATTAGTGAGTATGCTGTGTGATAGTGTGTTTGTGTTTATTAGTGTGAGTGTGTAATAGTGAGTATGCTGTGTGAGAGTGTGTTTGTGTGTATTAGTTTGAGTGTGTATCAGTGAGCATGCTGTGTGAGTTTGTGTGTGTATTAGTTTGAATGTGTATTAGTGAGTATGATGTGTGAGAGTGTGTTTGTGTGTATTAGTGTAAGTGTGTATTAGTGAGTATGATGTGTGAGTGTGTGTTTGTGTGTATTAGTGTCAGTGTGTATTAGTGAGTATGCTGTGTGAGAGTGTGTTTGTGTGTATTAGTGTAAGTGTGTATTAGTGAGTATGCTGTGTGACAGTGTGTTTGTGTGTATTAGTGTAAGTGTGTATTAGTGAGTATGCTGTGTGAGAGTGTGTTTGTGTGTATTAGTGTGAGTGTGTATTAGAGAGTATACTGTGTGACAGTGTGTTTGTGTGTATTAGTGTGTGTGTCTTAGTGAGTATGCTGTGTGAGAGTGTGTTTGTGTGTATTAGTGTAAGTGTGTATTAGTAAGTATGCTGTGTGAGTGTGTGTTTGTGTGTATTAGTGTGAGTGTGTATTAGTGAGTATGCTGTGTGAATGTGTGTTTGTGTGCATTAGTGTGAGTGTGTATTAGTGAGCATGTTGTGTGAGAGTGTGTTTGTGTGTATTAGTGTGAGTGTGTATTAGTGAGTATGCTGTGTGAATGTGTGTTTGTGTGCATTAGTGTGAGTGTGTATTAGTGAGCATGCTGTGTGAGAGTGTGTTTGTGTGTATTAGTGTGAGTGTGTATTAGTGAGTATGCTGTGTGAGAGTGTGTTTGTGTGTGTTAGTGTAAGTGTGTATTAGTGAGTATGCTGTGTTAGTGTGTCTGTGCATATTAGTTTGAGTGTGTCTTAGTGAGTATGCTGTATGAGAGTGTGTTTGTGTGTATAAGTGTAAGTGTGTATTAGTGAGTATGCTGTGTGAGAGTGTGTTTGTGTGTATAAGTGTAAGTGTGTATTAGTGAGTATGCTGTGTGAGTGTGTTTTTGTGTGTATTAGTGTCAGTGTGTATTAGTGAGTATGCTGTGTGAGAGTGTTTTTGTGTGTATAAGTGTGAGTGTGTATTAGTGAGTATGCTGTGAGAGAGTGTTTTTGTGTGTATTAGTATGAGGGTGTATTAGTGAGTATGCTCTGTTAGTGTGTATGAGTGTGTATTAGTGAGTATGCTCTGTTAGTGTGTATGTGTGTATTAGTGTTAGTGTGTCTTAGTGAGTATGCTGTGTGAGAGTATGTTTGTATTAGTGTAGTGTTTGTGTGTATTAGTGTGTATTAGTGAGTATGCGGTGTGAGAGTGTGTTTGTGTGTATTAGTATGAGTGTGTATTAGTGAGTATGCTGTGTGAGAGTGTGCTTGTGTTTATTAGTATGAGTGTGCATTAGTGAGTATGCTGTGTGAGAGTGTGTTTGTGTGTATTAGTGTAAGTGTGTATTAGTGAGTATGCTGTCTGAGAGTGTGTTTGTGTTTATTAGTATGAGTGTGTATTAGTGTGAGTGTGTATTAGTGAGTATGCATGTGAGAGTGTGTTTGTGTTTATTAGTATGAGTGTGTATTAGTGAGTTTGCTGTGTGAGAGTGTGTTTGTGTGTATTAGTGTGTTTGTGTGTATTAGTGTGTGTGTATTAGTGAGTATGCTGTGTGAGAGTGTGTTTGTGTGTATTAGTATGAGTGTGTCCCTCCTCTTATGCTAACGGCATCCGAATGAATGAATGGATAAAAGATTTACATTTTCATTATTTGCACATTCGTTCATTCGTTCGATCATTCAGCTTCACATTTAGAATTCAGACAAATAGATGAAAGAGCCAATTTTTATCCAAAAATGAATGCCAATGTGTTTTGTACATGTGAAATGCAATTACTTTATCCTAAAAAAAACTTCACAGTGACATCAAGGAAAGGAGGTAAACAGGAATTAGACAGGATCGCCACCCAGCTGGAATGTTAGCTGCAGAGTGGAATTTTTTTTTCCCTGGATGTCAGTGTTAAGTCTATGTAGGCAATAGCCAGTCCAGTAATATTTTTGAACCAAAGGTGGCAAGCCTAGAGGCAGCAGTTTGTGTGCTCTCAACTGAGAACGTTCTGGTTTTTTTTGTGTGGAATCAGCCTCTCTATGTTTGGAATGCAGGGGAGGACTGTTGCTATCACAACATTGTGACCTTCGTTGCACATTATAAGCCATTTTTAGGTGATGGGAAGTGTCAAGGAAAAAAAAAACTGAAAAGACAGATGTGTTTTTTTTTTTGCCTCTAATTTACTTGATACAGAACTTGCCTAAAATTGTATTTCATCATGTGTTGAGAACCACCAAGGTGCATACAAATAGAGAAGGACCTTTCCCACAATATGTTCCCTAACAATTAACTCTTGCTGTTATTTTTTAGGATCTCCCATGCCAAGGAGATGGCTATAAATGCAGCTGGGGTACAAAGCATCATCTGGTTCTAGGTTTGGGAAACTAGACGAGGCAGTCATGTCAGCTGTCTCCCCTCAGTTAAACATTGTGGGGGCCCGGAGTATTTGACCATATAATGGGATTTACCATTGTCCTTGAGGATGTCTGATACAGTGTATCAAGAAATGTTCTATTTCGCTGAACACCTCACGAAGGACCTATTTCAGCATCCTTGATCTGGTCAACAAAGATCTTAAGCAATATTATATTTACACAGCGCTAGTTAACTGGATGTGAGACAGACGTATTGATCTCACAAACACTACTGAGCCTCGGCACTAAATAAACAACTCCTATGATTGGCATCTCAGCGTATCCATCTAAAGGAAGCATAGATACGGTGTGCCCAGGCTTTGCAGCCTTTGATCACTCCAGGACGCAGTAACATGTACATGTAAGTAACTGTGCTCTAGATAGAGAAAGTCAAATCACTGGAAAGCTTCCAGATTATACGACAAGCCAAGGTGCATTGTGATTCCTCTAACTCCTTATCAACATTATCCCTGGGATGTAGGCTTAGGGCTCCTAGAGCGATGGCAGATAATTCAGCTTTGCAATAACATTGTGCAAGCAGTTCAGACGGCATTGTCATCTTTATATCTAAAACCACCTGCGCTATTAAATTGGCTAATTAACACACTGATCAGTTCATGTAATGCTGCACCATAGAGATGGAAATTGTGCTGACAGATAAGACCTAGTGGGTTCATTTACGCTGTCCATAATGAAATTTCCAGTTTTCCTGGTAGGTTCTGTATATTATACACATTCTCAGTGTTCTTGAATCTCTTTATAGTGTTAGCCTTTGTTACTTTCACTAGAAGGCCATTACCAGGTGTCTACAGGTTTTTCATAAAATAACAAACTGAAACACAATGTACTTTTTGGTATTGGATTCATATTCTTTTCTCAGCGGCGTACTAACAGGCAGTGGTGAAACCATTCCTGTTTCCATCGGTTGTACCAGATGTTAGTGTGTGGGGGCAAGGCAGTGTTATGGGTGGACTCAGTGGCGCTCCCGACCAGCTGTTACCCAGGCTGATTTGCACCCAAGTTCATTAGGGGGCCAATTTGCACCATTGATGCAGCATTTCAATGAACTAGCATGGAGTACAAGGGGGCAAGGGAAATACCGGCCTGGGTGACTTACAAGCTAGGCATGCCGGTGGCTTTTTCGAATATACAGGGCTTAGTGCAAATGCAAGAGAAATTTATTTTTCCTGCTTAAAGCAGTTTAAATGACTAGGCTAAATTATCCTATTATAATCAGATGCTGTTTGTAAAATAATACATAATAGATTGAATCAGTCATTGCTATTCATTGACTTTGAGGATCGCCAATCCTAGATGAGCCAGATCACAGAATACCAATGTCTTGTTTATCTCAAGGTCACTAGGAGGCTGATTTATTCCTTTTTAAACATCCTAATGTGTTAGTAAATGAAATGGTTAAATATTATTTTAAGAATGATAGTTCCTAAATAAAAATAAATATATTGTAACTATAGAATGAAAGTTCACTCTCTTGTACATGCATTGTACGCAAATCCTCAGCAATATAAGGTTCTGAGATTACTGAATCATATTTTATTCCACAGATAGGATCAGGAGAAAACAGATCCTTGAACCCTTTAAAGTAGAACTTGGAAGATTGCATCAGGTGTAGTCATTGTAAATAGAAAATTATTTAATAAAATAATAGAAATGAAGTACCTTTCTGAGCCCTCTTTGCTTGTAGAGCTCTATCAGTGGGCAGACATCTTTGGTCAGTTGGGTCAGATCTTCCTTCATCTGGCCCAAGATTCTAAACAACATGTCTGCCCCCTGATAGAGCTATACCAGCAGAGAGGGCTCAATAAGGTAATGTATGCTTTCATTAAAGCATTTACCGTTTATACTCGACTATAAGCAGAGTTTTTCAGCACATTTTTTGTGCTGAAAAATGCCCCCCTCGGCTTATACTCGAGTCGGTGTCTGGGGGAAAAAAAATCTAAAACTTACCTCTTTGCTGCTCCGTCTCGCGGTGCTCTGAAGGTGCGTGGCTGTGAGGGAAGCGTTGTGCGCTCCCCTCCAGCCGCGCGGTCAAGAAAGTGTGTTTTTTTTAAACAAACGTTATTGTTCCGCGCGGCTGGAGGGGAGCTCACAACGCCTCCCTCACAGTCACGGACCTTCAGAGCACCCGGAGACGGAGCAGGAACGAGGTAAGTACTGGGGTCTGGGGAAGGGGGGGAGGAGGGTGGCATAACGAGCATACTAAGGGGCAATATCCTAGCATATTACATGGAATATTGGGGGCAATATCCTGGCATATTACATGGCATATTGGGGGCAATATCCTGGCATATTAAAATGGAATATTGGGGGCAAAATCCTGGAATATTAAATGGCATATTGGGGGCAAAATCCTGGCATGTTAAATGGCATATTGGGGTGATATCCTGGAATATTAAATGGCATATTGGGGGCAATATCCTGGAATATTAAATGGAATATTGGGGGCAATATCCTGGCATATTAAATGACATATTGGGGGCAATATCCTGGAATATTAAATGGCATATTGGGGGCAATATCCTGGAATATTAAATGGCATATTGGGGGCAATGTCTTGGCATATTAAATGACATATTGGGGGCAATATCCTGGAATATTAAATGGCAGATTCGGGGCAATATTTACCAGTAGCTGCCTCATTTCCCACCCTTGGCTTATACTCGAGTCAATATTTTTTCCCAGTTCTTTGTGGTAAAATTAGGTGCCTCGGCTTATACTCGAGTATATACGGTATATTTAAAATGTTCACATGTGATCTTTAAATTAAACTGAACTTAATTGTCCTATTCACTAAGAGATGAGCTGCAGGTGAGAGGAACACTTCATTTCCCATACACTGTGCATGGTGCGTGTCTTCTGCTACAAGAGCTTAGCTGGCATTGAATAATGCATTATTGCATCTTTTAAACCTCTCACTTTTTAGCAATGCCATGTGCAAACTGTAACGGTTAATTATAGACAATAAAAAATAAATAAATAAAAAAACAGAAAAAAACAAAGTAGACAAATCTGATCTTCTAGCAGGAGGAACTCTCCAGGTTTGTCCCTACATGATGTATGTTTGAGTCAGTGAGATGCAGTGTTAATCTGACTTTAACTCACCTGTCAATGAACAGACTCTACAGAGACTAACTAAAGAGTGTTTGTGATGAACTGACAAGGGAACTGCACAAAGCAGGCATTAATAGATGAGTTGGGCAGATGAGAAAGTTAGAGAATGTTTCTAACGCACCTATTATTGCCTGTTTTTTTGCAGTTCAAATTTATTTGTGAATAGCCTCCAAACAGCACATGGGATACAGAGGCACCAGGCAATATACAGTCTTCTTTCAGCTGTGCTTATTATTGATGATTATTATCACTTCATTGTAGACATTGTAACTGCAAATGCTCTGAAAAAGACCCCTCGTCTTATATTCAAGGTCGTTTTATAATATGACCTCAAATCGAGGTCAGATTATAAGATTGGGATCCAGGTCCCACGCAGAGCTGCAGGGGACCTGAGTCCCCCTCGCTAACAGATGCGCGCAGACATCCTCCCCTGCCGCCCGGCAAGACCACTGGGACTTCTATGTAGAAGCCGGGTCCTTCCGGCTTCATCATACAAGTCCCGGCGGAAGTGCCGGGCAGCAGCAGAGGTTGTCTGCCCATATTGTGCAGACATCCTCCAGCTTCCCCCACTAGCCACCAGGAGATTCAGGCAGCCGATACTATACGGCTGTCCGTCATAATGGACGGAAGTGTCGGGCAGCATGGAGGATGTCTGCACGTATCGTACAGACATCCCCCGGCTGCCCCCACTAGCCACCAGGGAAAGAAACAAGGTGAGGGGAAGGGGGTGAGAAAGAGACATGGGGAGGGGGAGAGACAGAGACAAGGGGAGGGGGGGAGAGACAGAGATTAGGGGAGGGGGGAAGAGACAGAGATTAGGGGAGGGGGGAGACAGAGACAAGGGGAGGGGGGAGACAGAGACAAGGGGAGGGGGGAAGAGAGAGAGAGAAGGGGAGGGGGGAGAGACACAGAGACAATGGGAGGGGGAAGAGACCGAGACAAGGGGAGGGGGGAGAGACCGAGACAAGGGGGGGAGAGAGAGAGAGACAAGGGGAGGGGTGAAGAGATGAGGTGGAGGGGGGGGGAGAGAAAGAAAAGGAGGGGGGAGGTGGAGAGAGTGAGAAAAGTGTGGGGGGAGGGAGAGACTGATAACACAGGGGAGAGAGAGAGAGAGAAAACACTGGGGGGGGGAGGCAGCATTGGCACATCAAACAAAATAAAAACAAGAAATCTTTTTGTTTAATATCATATTATTTTATTAAATATTAAAAAGTAATTTACATGTGAATATATACAAGTTGAACTTTTTTCCTATAGGGTAGTCTTATATTCAGGCTTTTAATTTTTTCCTAAAGGAATATCCAAAGTTTGGGGGGTCGTCTTATAATCAGGGTCATCTTATATTCGAGCAAATACGGTAATTTGTTTTAAAGTATGAATAAGTGCGTTTCTCATGTATTCTAAACATATACATTATAGCATGAATCCACAGAGCTATTTTTGAGACTAAGTTTTATTCGGCAACCGAGTTTGACCAAGTCTCAAAAACACCTTCAATCATTTCGCCTCCCATTACTTTCAATGGAGAAGATTCAAACCTGGGGTTTTTTTCACAGTCAAACTCAGGTACCAAATTCAAATGTTAGCGAATAGACCCATCTGCTGTCACACATCCCATTGTGCTATCGATGCATAATTACAAACAATTTTGATTAACACTTCACATTTTGTTTTATAATTATTACTGCAATGGCCTGGTTCTTTATCTTATTTTTTTCTAATCTCATTATATTTGTGTTACTCTATCTTTAGCTTAATTCTATTTATATTTTCTATGTGTAAAATATATAAAGGTATCTTATAGGCTATGTCCGTTTTACACTATTAATGCAAATCTCTTTGTACTTGAATTGTGACATGGTTGGCTGTCGGTCTTTTTTTTTTTTTCTCTCCCTGTGTCTAATAAATATCATTGTTTAAAAAAAAAAACATCATATACAACAAACATAAAATAACCTAGGCTGAGCTGCTCTTTTAAACTAGTTTTCTTTGCTAAATAAAAAAAAGATAGTACACCATGTTGCTGAAACTGTTAACTATTAAAATAATCAGAAGTAAAGGGAGTGAAGAATATACATTGATAAACATCTCTCTCAGCCATGAATCATTCTGATTGCCATTCTCCTGCAGACATGGGAGCACATTCTATATGGATCTCAATGTATGCACTCTCTCTAATTGCTCATGTATCACTTTCAGTGAAATTGCTACTGGGATTGTCAGACATGCAACAAAAGGTGATACATATTTACTAAATATTCACATGCAGATATTTTTGAAATAAAAATGATACATCCCTTGTATTGATCTCATGGCTCTTTTATGGGCCATGCATCAACTTTATTGAAATGGTTTGGAAAGTGACATGTATGGACAATAAATAATGTATATGCACTAAAACTGAATTACAATCTGAACAGCCTCATGCATCTTTTTAATACAAGAGATATAAAATATGATATACACAGCAGAGACCCTGTCCCCTTATTAGACTATGCTAGCTCTGCAATGGGTTGTTGGCCAAAGAATGTTATAATATAATGATATTTTCTAAGTGGTGAGCTTAGCAATAGTTCAGGACACTACTTCTTAAACCTGTCCTCGCGGTCCATGGTTTAGGGATTACCCAACTGTGTTTAAATAAGAAAGCGCATAACATCTAGTATGGTTTCTTAACACTTAGGGAACCACACCATGTGTTATACATATTGTAGGATGGGGATCCTTGAGGACAGGTTTAACGAGCAATGCTTTAGGGAACCCAGGGACAACTAATTAAGTGGGTAGGGAACAAGAATCAAGAGACTCTGCTGAAATTCAGAGAGTTGGGACAATTTAGTGCCTCCACAAAGCTAAGATTGAAGTCTACCATATGATTCCTTGAAGGAAGCAAGGGTTAGAAAACATGTCCTGCTGGTCCAGAGTAAGACTGGTGTGTATCTTAATAGATACGCGCACTTTTACTCTCTGCTGTGTCTTTCAGCTGAGATACAGCAGGCCTTGAGGCTGGTCCACACTGACCGTGTCAGCTCGCTCACAGACAATCAGAGCAGGGGCTTTCCATGCTTGTATGATCAGAGTGCAGGGTCTCTCTCAGCTCTCTGTAGAGCCAAAACCTTGTTTCTGCATGGGATTAGCAGAGGGAATCTCCCCTCTTTGATCCCATGCAAAAACAAGGGTCACACTTTGCACTAGCAGAGAGAGCCAGTTGCCAGCCAGAGTGAGTTGCCTCTAAGGAAGGATGGCAGCTGCCCAAAAGAGGATACACTTGCATGTATGCATCAAAAGCACATGTCAGTTTTATGCTCACACTAGGGACAAATAACATATCACCCTTCCTTTTAGATTAGAATAAAATATTGTGTCCCTTTAATTCAAATCAGTAAGATGTGGGTTAAAGGGGAAGTTACTACACTATTGAAAGAATTGTATTAGATAAGTGAGGCTCATGCAAAGAAAAGAACAAATAATTGATCTGGCTCATCAGTTTGGTTTGCTTAACATTTCCTGACTACGAAAAACTGCTTGAAAAGTGTAATCGAGTTACTGCTGTTGCTGCAGTGACAGTTCTGCCTATCTCTCCAAGCTTCGTTCTTGTGTTACATCACAGCACACAGAGCTGGCTGAAACCACACCCCTGTGTATTCCAAGCACTTGAAACAGCTGAATTCAACAGAGAGAAAGGCTGATTGCACAATAATGGCTAATGATACCTCTTTCTCAGAGGGGAACATGAAAACTAGTGTGCACACCTTCTAACCAATGCCACTGAATTAAGAAGTCCCTGTCAAATAATTTTCCAGGTAAAACTACTGTAGAATTGTAATTTGTTTTAAAGATAAAAATAAGTGCCTTTACCGTGAATTAAAACGTGTGCAATATACAGAAATTAAGCTAGGCTGAACTGCACCTTTAAACAGGTTTTCTTTGCAAAATGAATATAGGATAGGAGCTCTAGTCATTTTACAGGATAAATTAATTTATTATCCCTTGTATCTTTAAATACAGCTGCAGTGTTCACATGCAGGTATATTCTACAATGCAATATACCAGTGGCTGTGTTTAAAGATAAAATGAATAATAAACCAGTTGTTGATTGTTTTAAGTAACAGTTAAGGCTCTGAGGGAATTATTGGTACTTTTGCTAGAGGAAAGAACGCAACCGATCTTTAATGGCTCTAGCGACATATTAGAATTAATTATCCTGGCGTAGTCACTTCAGTGTTATAAGAAAGCATTATATTTCCAATTAATTTCCATGACCTTCTCCCCAGTTAATAAATACAACTATCCACTTATACCTCATCATAGCAGGACTTGACTCAAAATAAATATGTGGGTGAAGCACCATTCCAGCCTAGAAAACAACCCATAACAAATGAATGCATATGAACAAAAATACATTACAATTAATATGCATTTACTTCTTTGTTTTTATTTGTTTTGCAATGCTTAGCTTTCAACCTTTTTCCAGGAATTGAACCTTTCACATGAATTGTGTTATTGAAAAACCTTGATCTTACAATCTAGCCCACTGGGGAGGGCTGGCAAGGGGTTCATTTGGGCATTAAGTTCCCCTTAATTATGCACAATGGGCTGGGGTTGCACCAGTGTCTAAATGTCCCAGTGCAAATCCCTTTCTAGAATTATCAAAGGACAGCGAAGGAGCTCATCTGGGGCTCACATGAAAGTAGCAGGTGCTGTTGTGCAGAGTGAATGGTGGCATCTAGCAGCACTGCAGGCAGGGAGGATGTGACATGGTCAGCAGTCCTTCGGGGATCTGGGGTGGCCCAGGAGGCACCAGGCATTCTGCCAGGCAGAAGGAGGGCTGCAACCAAAGGAGGACAGAAGTGATTGGCTGTTGGATGGATATCTGGGAGACAGTAGACGAGTACATGCAGCAACTGAGGGGAAGCTAGGATGGAATGACAAGATATTTTAGGGTCACCTACCACTGTTGCTTTGTCCAGGTCTCTATCCAGGGTCAGGAAATTCATGGAGAGACAAGCAGACTGCTGCTCAGGTCATTCTTCTTCAAGAGGACAGGAGAGTCAAGTGGGCCTTAGGGCCACACTTTGTCCCACAGACTTAGCAGGATCCCCAGAACAGCTAATGAGGATCAGGAAGGGCAGATGGGTCAGCAGGAACTCAGTTTGGGATAGCGCAGCAGGTCTGGTCAGGGGGATGCAAGTGGGCTGAAAGAGGAGGAAGAGAAGCAGAGATATACAAAGACATGGTGTATCATTGTCATCCTGTTTCTTATATAATGTTTGTTAAAAGTTGTGTTGCTTGGCAATTGTTAGAATTGTTTCAACTTATTTATGTCTTCCCCGTTCATATTAAATCCGTGGCCAAATTTTATCCATATACAAAGTGGTTCTTTTATTGACAATGTCACACTCATGGTGGAAAAGGAAGAGACAGCGCTAGAATATACCCCAGAGACAACAAGACAAATGATTATAGAAAATAGGATATTTATTACAAAAATAAAAGTATATATATATAAGTAAAAAGACCAAATAGGGGTCCAGTACAACTGGAAACAAATATAAGTAGGTGGTCACATACACATAAAGACAGGATAAATACAAAGTCTAAATATGTAAATAAAAATACAAAGAAGAAAACAATAGGTTAAAATACTAAATAAAATCTTACCCACTGCTAATAAAGTGCTGTTAACCTGGCCAGGTAACTGGAAATAGGCATACAATGTATACACTATTTGCACATACACAATGACAAAAGGACACCCTTCAGGACGCGTTTCGTATGGAACTTCTTCAGCTGGTGGGTGTGTGTGCATAAAGGCAGTGGGGAAAATACATCCTATATATAGTAGAAAACCTCCAGATAATACATCTAATTGATAATTAGAAGCAGCTGAAAAATAGGCTGGAAAATAGGCTGGAGGTAGTGATTTCGCTAAACCGGAAGTAGGTAGTCTGGGAACTTCCGGAAAAACGGCATATAACGTCGTTGTCAAGGGGACGGCGTCGCGTTGTCATGGTGACGCGTCCTTCACTCGCATAGCCGGCATAGCGGGCGGAGGACAGCGAAAACACCATAGACAAGGGACGGCTGATAATGCCACAGGGGGAATGTATAATATAATAACAAATCACATAAAGGAACATGACAAAGACAGTTAGTAGGGTTGACCACCAAATAAAATAAATAAATGGTGGTATATAATACAAGGAAAATACACAAAAGGGATCTAAGTATAAATATAGACACAGTAAATAGATCTTCTATATGTGCAAAAGATACAGGCAACATGTATGTATAGAAAAATCTGCAGAGTACAGCACATGATTGAATAATAGAACACAATAATATACAGCAGACATAATGGTATACAGCAAACATGTATGTTGAGAATAGTCTGCAAAGTGCAGCACATGATTAAATTATAAAACATAAAGATATACAGCAGACATAATGGTATACAACAAATAAATCAACCTAAATAAACTATGGGGAAACAGACTGGATGTCCAAAATCAAAGGTAGGGTATAATATCAAATTTATCATTGAGTCCCCTTGGTACTAAAGTATTCAAGGTAAGAATCCAGAAAGTTTCCCTTTTCCTCAAAGTCAACTGACGGTCTCCCTTCCTAGTTCCGAGGACTACTTGCTCGATAACCCAAGCTTTAAGAAGGGTGTCATTTTTGTTGTGAGATTCCCTAAAGTGCTTAGAAACAGTATGTTTTAAAAACCCAGTTTTAATGTTGTATCTATGTTCGTACAGTCTTTTCTTAAAGAATCTACTGGTTTGACCAACATATTGGAGGCCACAAGGGCACTCCAACATGTATATAACAAATTTTGTTGTGCATGAAACATATCTCTGAATATTATATTTGTTATTGGTAGTAAAACATACAAAGCTGTCTTTCTTTTTGGGGCAGATATCGCAGTGGCCGCAACGTCCACAACGGTACCATCCCTTAGCAGTCCCCAAAAAATTACCATGAGTTGGATTTTTTATTTTCTGGGATTCCTTAAATTTTTTCGTTAAATCAGATGGAGCTAACAGGGATCTCAAATTTGCATTTTTCCTACAGATGATTTTGCATTTTTGTGGCAGGATTTTACCCAAAACTGGATCTGTTTGGATAACATGCCAATGTTTATTCAGAATATTTCTAATTTTACTAGTCTTATCTGAAAAAGTGGTAATCAGACCCATTTCGAAATTGTTTTTACCTTCATCCACATTTGTTATTCCATTAGGAGTGGAGAGATTTTGTATCTGTTGTATTTTGATACCATTGATTTCATCTATTCTAAATTTTTTGTTTTTATTGTTATTGGGTTTGTTAGTCGTAAAAAGATTATCTCTATCCATTCTCCTAACATGCTGTTTACTATTTTCAACTATTTGCTTATTATATCCCTTTGCAAGGAATCTATTCCCAATTGTATCTGCCTGTACATCGTACAGATTAACATTTGTACAGTTTCTGCGCATGCGTAGGAACTCTCCCTTTGGGATGTTATGTATCCACTTATGATCATGGTAGCTTCTAGCATTTAAGTAGGTGTTTTTATCTACAGCTTTAAAATATGTTTTAGTTTCGAGGACTTTCTCAGGAATATTTCTACAGATACAGATAAAAAGGCCAATATAGGAGATAATGACACTGCCTTATTGGAAGAATGGAATAATGCTTTAGAAGAATGTTCCTTTAAATTAATGGAAATAGCTATAAAGAGGAGAAAAAAACTGTTGACCAAGGTAGAAGAAAAAATTGAAGAACAAGTCAAATCAGTTGAAAAATATAGGAATGCCACTGAATTTAAGGACCTAGAAAATATTTTAGAAAAGAGATTAGACAAAATAGAATCAGATATTATCTCCGTCAAACAATCTAAATTTAAAAGAGACAGACAAGACTATTCACAGGGAAGACAATTCAATTGGAAAATAAAAGAAATAAAAGAAAGAGAGAGAACTCCCAGTAGAGATAGAACTAGTCAACCCTATAGATCTAAAAAATCCATGCCGGAAAACAAACACAAATTCGATAATAAAGGATCTGATAGAAGAGGGATGAATAAGAGAGATGACAATACACAGGACTATGCTAGGAGAAATGGTGGTGGGAGACCTAAAGTCACATTCGGTGTTCCAACACAAAACCGGTTTGATGTCTTAAAAAATAGAGAAAGAAAAAGAGATTTTTCTAATTTGAATCTATTTTCCACCCATTCTATGACTGCTGTTCCTTCGACTTCCTTCTCCTCTTCTGTACCACTACTTTCAGCATAGCTGCTTTCACTTTTCACTTTTCACACATATATAGATTATTATTAATATATATTTTTGTTGCACTTTATTTTTTCCTTGGGTAATTCTTCTTTTTTCACTCTCTAAGTATGGAAAGCTATATGCAGAGAAAAAACAAGAGAGCACTAATTAGTGAAAGAATTTTTGATGTTAATATGATAGAACCCAAGGAGAATTCAAAAGATAAAAACATTGATACATGGTTCTTTGAAGTACAAAAAACACTAGAATCAGAATTAAGACACTGGTGGGATATCACTAGTTTAGAACAATACATAAAGGCACGTATTATACCACGAGGCCTAAGGATAAATAAAAAGGCCAATATAGGAGATAATGACACTGCCTTATTGGAAGAATGGAATAATGCTTTAGAAGAATGTTCCTTTAAATTAATGGAAATAGCTATAAAGAGGAGAAAAAAACTGTTGACCAAGGTAGAAGAAAAAATTGAAGAACAAGTCAAATCAGTTGAAAAATATAGGAATGCCACTGAATTTAAGGACCTAGAAAATATTTTAGAAAAGAGATTAGACAAAATAGAATCAGATATTATCTCCGTCAAACAATCTAAATTTAAAAGAGACAGACAAGACTATTCACAGGGAAGACAATTCAATTGGAAAATAAAAGAAATAAAAGAAAGAGAGAGAACTCCCAGTAGAGATAGAACTAGTCAACCCTATAGATCTAAAAAATCCATGCCGGAAAACAAACACAAATTCGATAATAAAGGATCTGATAGAAGAGGGATGAATAAGAGAGATGACAATACACAGGACTATGCTAGGAGAAATGGTGGTGGGAGACCTAAAGTCACATTCGGTGTTCCAACACAAAACCGGTTTGATGTCTTAAAAAATAGAGAAAGAAAAAGAGATTTTTCTAATTTGAATCTATTTTCCACCCATTCTATGACTGCTGTTCCTTCGACTTCCTTCTCCTCTTCTGTACCCTCTTCATCAGCGTCTTTTTTAGAACAAAGATTCGGGAAGAGAAAAGCCAATCCACACACAAAAAGAAGATCCTCCGAGATAGACACCACGGATCAATGGTCAGATTTCGAGTCCGAGGAAGAAGAGGAGGAAGAAGATCTAATATTAAAAGACACAATAAAGCGATCAAGAATTGTCCAGTAACGGATCTTGAACAACTTGGTATCTATAATACATCTGACCATATTCTAACTGTGAGTCAGGTCACTTTGCTGCTAAAGGGCCTGAAATTTGCACCATGTAGAAACCTAAGCAAGGTAGATCTGTTGATAGATTTCAACAAATTCATACGTAAACTAACTGTTAAGAGATTTTTTCTGAATAGACATGATTTTTCTCTCCCCAGTGGCGGAACTGTCCCTTCCGCCATTTGGGATGTAAATGGATGTCTTACAGCAAAAGATTTACCTGGTGTATCAATTCTAAATGGTCTACTTAATGAAAATAATATATCTACAGAGGACATACGAGTTCGTACTAACTTGAAATTGCCCTCCAAGTTCAACCCCGTATGCAGTAGAGGGATGCACTTGGAGGTCTTCAAGAATATTGTGGAAAGAGACATCTGGGATATGGACACTAAGTGTGGACATGACAACCTCACTAGATTTGAGCGAATAGCGCTCAGAGACCTTCAACAGTCCAGTGACATTGTCATTAGAAGTGCCGACAAGGGCGGGGGTGTTGTAGTTCAAAATACAAAGGTGTATCTTAGTGAGGCTAATAGATTGTTGTCTGATACAGATTTCTATAAGAGATTGTCAGTGGATCCCACCCCTGTTTTTTCAAAGCGACTAAGTGGTTTATTGCAGAAAGCAAAATCTAATGGAATTATTTCCAAGGAGGAGTATAATTGTCTTTTGGTAAGAAATCCAAAGATAGCCCTGTTCTACCATCTACCCAAAATCCATAAGGATAAAAAGAACCCTCCAGGACGACCCATCATATCAGGAATTGGGTCATTAAGCTCCAACCTATCTCTATATGTAGACCTCTTTCTTCAAACTATAGTACCCCTCATGCCCTCCTATCTAAAAGACGGCCAATCTTTAATTGGGCTACTAAAAACTATTCCGTGGCATGATGATATGATACTAGTAACTGCTGATATACAAGCATTATACACTTCCATTCGACATGATGATGGAATAGAAGGAGTCAGAAACATGCTTAACCTTTTTAACTACTTGGGTGGTCAACATAGAGATTTTTTATGTGATAGCATGAAATTTATATTAGAAACAAACTATTTTGTGTTCAACAGTGACTTCTACATTCAGACATGCGGCACGGCGATGGGAACACGTTTTGCACCCAGTTACGCGAATCTCTTTTTGGGTGACTGGGAAAACGAGACCATTTTTGGTTCCCATTGTCCGGCCGAATTGATTTTGTATAGACGATACATTGATGACCTGTTCATCCTATGGAGGGGATCTATGGATTCACTAAATACTTTTTTTGAACATTTGAACAATAACATCCTAGGCCTAAAATTCACCTTTGAAGCTAGCAGTGAATGTATAAATTTCTTGGACCTAACTATCTGTAGAAATATTCCTGAGAAAGTCCTCGAAACTAAAACATATTTTAAAGCTGTAGATAAAAACACCTACTTAAATGCTAGAAGCTACCATGATCATAAGTGGATACATAACATCCCAAAGGGAGAGTTCCTACGCATGCGCAGAAACTGTACAAATGTTAATCTGTACGATGTACAGGCAGATACAATTGGGAATAGATTCCTTGCAAAGGGATATAATAAGCAAATAGTTGAAAATAGTAAACAGCATGTTAGGAGAATGGATAGAGATAATCTTTTTACGACTAACAAACCCAATAACAATAAAAACAAAAAATTTAGAATAGATGAAATCAATGGTATCAAAATACAACAGATACAAAATCTCTCCACTCCTAATGGAATAACAAATGTGGATGAAGGTAAAAACAATTTCGAAATGGGTCTGATTACCACTTTTTCAGATAAGACTAGTAAAATTAGAAATATTCTGAATAAACATTGGCATGTTATCCAAACAGATCCAGTTTTGGGTAAAATCCTGCCACAAAAATGCAAAATCATCTGTAGGAAAAATGCAAATTTGAGATCCCTGTTAGCTCCATCTGATTTAACGAAAAAATTTAAGGAATCCCAGAAAATAAAAAATCCAACTCATGGTAATTTTTTGGGGACTGCTAAGGGATGGTACCGTTGTGGACGTTGCGGCCACTGCGATATCTGCCCCAAAAAGAAAGACAGCTTTGTATGTTTTACTACCAATAACAAATATAATATTCAGAGATATGTTTCATGCACAACAAAATTTGTTATATACATGTTGGAGTGCCCTTGTGGCCTCCAATATGTTGGTCAAACCAGTAGATTCTTTAAGAAAAGACTGTACGAACATAGATACAACATTAAAACTGGGTTTTTAAAACATACTGTTTCTAAGCACTTTAGGGAATCTCACAACAAAAATGACACCCTTCTTAAAGCTTGGGTTATCGAGCAAGTAGTCCTCGGAACTAGGAAGGGAGACCGTCAGTTGACTTTGAGGAAAAGGGAAACTTTCTGGATTCTTACCTTGAATACTTTAGTACCAAGGGGACTCAATGATAAATTTGATATTATACCCTACCTTTGATTTTGGACATCCAGTCTGTTTCCCCATAGTTTATTTAGGTTGATTTATTTGTTGTATACCATTATGTCTGCTGTATATCTTTATGTTTTATAATTTAATCATGTGCTGCACTTTGCAGACTATTCTCAACATACATGTTTGCTGTATACCATTATGTCTGCTGTATATTATTGTGTTCTATTATTCAATCATGTGCTGTACTCTGCAGATTTTTCTATACATACATGTTGCCTGTATCTTTTGCACATATAGAAGATCTATTTACTGTGTCTATATTTATACTTAGATCCCTTTTGTGTATTTTCCTTGTATTATATACCACCATTTATTTATTTTATTTGGTGGTCAACCCTACTAACTGTCTTTGTCATGTTCCTTTATGTGATTTGTTATTATATTATACATTCCCCCTGTGGCATTATCAGCCGTCCCTTGTCTATGGTGTTTTCGCTGTCCTCCGCCCGCTATGCCGGCTATGCGAGTGAAGGACGCGTCACCATGACAACGCGACGCCGTCCCCTTGACAACGACGTTATATGCCGTTTTTCCGGAAGTTCCCAGACTACCTACTTCCGGTTTAGCGAAATCACTACCTCCAGCCTATTTTCCAGCCTATTTTTCAGCTGCTTCTAATTATCAATTAGATGTATTATCTGGAGGTTTTCTACTATATATAGGATGTATTTTCCCCACTGCCTTTATGCACACACACCCACCAGCTGAAGAAGTTCCATACGAAACGCGTCCTGAAGGGTGTCCTTTTGTCATTGTGTATGTGCAAATAGTGTATACATTGTATGCCTATTTCCAGTTACCTGGCCAGGTTAACAGCACTTTATTAGCAGTGGGTAAGATTTTATTTAGTATTTTAACCTATTGTTTTCTTCTTTGTATTTTTATTTACATATTTAGACTTTGTATTTATCCTGTCTTTATGTGTATGTGACCACCTACTTATATTTGTTTCCAGTTGTACTGGACCCCTATTTGGTCTTTTTACTTATATATATATACTTTTATTTTTGTAATAAATATCCTATTTTCTATAATCATTTGTCTTGTTGTCTCTGGGGTATATTCTAGCGCTGTCTCTTCCTTTTTTAACCTTGTGCTTCTTTTTTGCAGTGGTGCAGTCCATTGCAGTTGTAAGACTAGCTGCTACACAATTTTTTCCACTATTTGTAAGTGACTTGCCCCCCTCTTCTGCGGTTTTGAGACATATATTTTTTCCTTTTCATACCTAAAGGTTCCTTTTTTTGTGTGGAGTATATACGGGTTAGTTTTTATATTTATATTTATTTATTTTTTATTTTTCCACTCTGTTTATATTTAGCGCTGTGCACATTCTTTCTTTTTTCTTGTTGACACTCATGGTGGAGATGATAGGTGGGAATTGAAGATCATGGAAGGCTATTAAGGACATTATATTAAACATGATGTGAACGGTTAAATGGACTCTGTCACCTGAACATTATCTATAATAGGAATGTCTACCACTGTGTTAAATGTTTGAACTTGGGAACTCAAAAAAAAAAGAAACTTGTGAACTCAAAACAAACAAGGCCTAACTAATGGTGGATAGGCCGGCAGCACTCTGAGTACTAATACCTGTGTGGAGTCATGGTGGATCTACTACTGACCACCCACCGTGATCCAGTACTGACATCAGATTTACATTTGCATTATAGTGTTTAGGCTACCATATGGAGGATGGGAAAAGGGAGTGAGTTACAATAATGCCAACTAGGGAGAAACCACCAACATGGGACACCGCTATCTGAGATGTTGAGGGGCAGAAGTGAATGCTAAGCCATAGAGAACGAATTAGGAACAGGAAAAAAGTGGTACAGAATAGCGAGAAGATCTCGTCAGACATTCCGAGAGAGAGGGCAGTGGTTAGTAGAGAAAGCATAGACAGATTAAGATTAAAGAACCTGGGAAAGAGACAGTTCAAAAGTTAAAATAAATGGAGAATTGTCAATAAAAATTATAGAAGAAAAGGGACAAGCTGGCTGGGGAAAGATGGTGGGTTAAGGAACTGATGGGAACAATCCATTAACCAGACTGTTTCCTAAGTCACTGTTAACTTGAAATATGGCTCTGTGAGGTGGAGTGTTAACATGTGTTGTTTGGGACTGGCTAGATTAAAATGGTTTTATGAATTATAGTTTGACTTGGCGTTTTCTGTAAGATCATCCCCTGGGTTGAAGGTTGTCAGACTATCCACATGTGGCAGTGTGGTTGTGTGCAAAGACACAAACAAACTCGGCTAGTTATTATCCAAGATTTCACATAAAACTATTGATGCATAAAGACACTCTGATTGAATTTTATGCTGTATTCACTCAATTGGTTTTGCTGCCATTCTCAATTACACTACACAGGCCGAGTAAATTACATTAAAACGAAACGTAACCTCCAGATCTGGCGCTTGCTATTCCTGACCTTCTGTGACCTCTCCTGCCCAATATCATCTCTTATCCCTGCTCTATAACAGGTTTTATATCAGTTCACGATCTAGATATAAAGGGTCCCGTCTTTAACACAGAAGCGGGCTTCTGACCTGGGCTTCATGGAAGAGGTTTAATTATTGAATAAGAGGAATAACATTACATAGAGAATGAAATCATGAAAATAATCATTTGTTCGGCATTACCATCCCATCTTCTAAACCTCCAGCGTACTCCAACAATACTACTGTCACTGTTGCACCATCAGTTAAAGTTTAATGTTCCCGGCTGGCATTTTAAAGACACTGGCACTGACACTTCAGTAGGAATTTGTACAAAATATGCTGACAGACTCCTTGATTTATCTTCTCGCAATGAACTCTTACATCTATTTGAGCAAGTCTTGCCGATATCATATTTTATTCTCTGATTTCATGCAGTAATAGTTGGTGTGCTAGATTTGGTTAGCTTTTGATTTTCTTAATTTCTCTGGGAAAATCTCCTATTTTTTCTTTAATGCGTACACAATTCGTTTTACTAATGTCATTCACTACGGAGACAGTAGAGCATTGCTTCTCAAACCTGTCTTCAAGTACCCCCCAAGGTTCCAGAATTTAGGGATTACCTATTAGCATTTAAATAAGAATATGTATAACACCCAGTGTGGTTCCCTAATGGTTAAGGAACCACACCAGATGTTATACATATTTTTACTTAATCACAACTGGGTAATCTCTAGAAAAGATTGGAGAAGCACCAGAGTAGAGTGTTAACTAAAACCAATGGTTCCCAAACCAGTTCTCATGTCCCACTTAACAGTCCAGGGTTAAGGGATTACCCACCCATTCTGGGTATTACTGAGGGGAGGGTAATTCTGGGTATTACGTGTAGATTCTAAACTTTTGACTCGAATTTTACACAAAGTCTACTAAAGCATTAGGAATCTGAAGCATGAACAATATATTAACAGAACTGCAATAAAATGTGCAGTTTCGGAATGCAATGTTTTAAAAGTGTCTGTACTGTCCCCGGTCTATGACATCATCTTGGAACACCACATGCAAATTACATATTATTCATTGTAATACATCATTTGCATACAACACGGTTAATTGCCCGATATATTTTAACCCTCTGACTGCTTAATACTTTCACACCTGGCACTTTAAAATCTCCTCCAGCAGGTTACCCAAGGAATTATTTTCATGTTGTTTTTCCTACTCCACACTCACTTTATCTACATTCAGTATGTAGCTTCAAACAAATGGTTTCATTCATTCCCCCAATGAAATGGAAAACTCATTAATATTTCATTTACTGCCAGCAGGTGGCGATCTTTATACTCCACAACATGTCTCACTGCCTTGTATTTCTTCCCTTTGGAAAGCTGGATGACACATTTTTTTGGGGAAAAACATTAACACATAGAATTTTAGTATTTTAACAGCACACGGGGAAGACAGTTTGAATGATTTTTGGTGAGATAAAGTCTTATTTGTAGACATGCGTGTCTGCATGCAGGACAGCAAGAGACAAGCACCATAATATTTGTGATTTGGAGAATGTAAATATGGAGAAGATTTGGAATAGTAATACCTGGGTTAAAGTGGGGAATAAGAATAGAGTGCAACAAAAGTCTGTTTGGTTCAATAACTCCGGTTCTAGAATTCCCTTGGAGGCTGGGTGCAGTCTGTTGAAGGGTCAAAACAAATTGAATGGGGGTCTCTAGATCAACGAGCGTTGTTATCTTTTCTTTAAAACAAAAACTACCAAGCATACTATTACTTCCAAAGAATTAAAGGGACTGTGTCACCTAAACATTACTTTACTGTGCAGGTAAAGAATAACCAATGATTGAAAACGATCTATACATTGTTTTAGTAAAACTGCTATCAAATGCCTACATTAGGAGAACAAAGTTTTTAATTGGGTCTGAGGAGTCGCCTGCTTATGACATCACCTGTGACTTGATGTGCAAATTAACCAATTTTTAATGGGCCATTTTTTAATTTGCATATAAATCCAGATGTGAGGTCATAAGCAGGAGACTGAACAGACACATGTTTTTCTCCTAGTTTAGGCATTCGCTTGCCTATCTTGCTAACACAATGTATAGATCTGTTTCAATCATTTTATAATTTCTTCATTCGCAGTATAAGCCATGTTTAGGTGATACAATTAATTTAACATTGACCTCAAGACCATTTGTTTTATCAGCCTGTCTGTAAAATACCCCATGTCCACTGTCATTCAGGGAGCAGAGTGCACTAAAACAAAATACCCCTAATGGATGTTGTGTACAAGTTACATGTGACCTGCTTTCTCAGGCCACGATTGGTTAAAAAGTATACTGTATAATAATAACAAAATGTTTACCCATGAACATTCTGTTAGTTTCAAGGGGATGTACTGGGGATGTTACTATCACCCAATTTAACTCATTGTGCATTATAGCCCATTGTATACCTCCCAGCTTCTCCCCCTGGTAGGGTTGCCACCTGGCCGGTAAAAAATTGGCTTCAGGCCAATGTTAGTCTATGGAGACAGTGACAAGGCCGGTATTTTTTTGAACAAAAGGTGGCAACCCTGCCCCCTGGTGAATCGGTACCCAGAGCTCAGGAGGATGAGTGGCAGCTCTGTTGCTCATAAGCAGTAGCACTGTCAACCAAACTTGGTTTTGTGGTGGACGTGGCGGGACATAGCCCCAAAATCGAGACTTTCCCGCGTAAAGTGGGAAAGTTGGGTGTTCTGCCACTGAGCTATCTAAGCAGACCATTCAGATACCGGAAGCAAATGTCAGGGGTTGCCAAAAACAGCAGCACATGAATAGAACCTAAACATTTATTAATTGGTTCTTATACCCCAAAATACCTCACTGATTCTTCAGTCTCTATATCACAGGCATTTTTTAAGGTATTGACTGAATATCTAGGACTCTGGAATATACTCGTATGTGAATTATGGCTGCATTGCGATTACAGGACTATGATTCAGTATATAATTTAGGTGGATAAGTAATGTTTTGCTATATGTGTTACAATAACAAATCTTAAATAACACAGTAAAGATATGTACTGAACTGCAGCTCCATTACATTTCCACTCCACTGGTCCCTGGACGGGATCCCACAATACAAATTACAATATATAACAAAATCATCCAGCACGAGATTAGCGTGGAGAATGGGAATTTATTGCACGCATGGTAACTGAGTCAGATCAGACCTCCAACATACTTATCTTCTTTAAAACCTGCTTTATCTGGTGTTAATTTAATCATTTATTTATCCCACCTAGGCTACACCTTTTTTTAAATAATAACGGTACCAACTTTTTATTTTGGGCTTAATTTATTAACGAAAGAAGGAAATGCATGGTATTGAGAAGATTATGTGTGTCTTAAGGTCATTTAGCTAAAAGGGAGAATTTTTACAACACAGCTACTTTGTCCTCACGTTTCTCTTTCATGAATAAATCCTTTAGTATTTTTCACCCCAAAAGGATTCAAAGTACGTCAGACTCTTGAAGTTAATCAGTTCTAAAGTAGTTTTACCCCTACTTAATGAAAGTCATTTTATCAACATCAGAAACATGATGTATACTGTTAAGCCTGCCTGGTTGATCCGGTGTCCCTGAGTTTGAACATGTAAAATATACCTAACAAACATGTTCATCCTGTTCTCTTTTTAATTTTTTAGTGGCCCGACACACACGAAAAAGAGAGAATATCCTATGGGGTAACACATGAAAATTGATGTGTGATCTAAAATTGGTAATATTCCCATATTGATGAATAGACAACTTGTATTAGGATGTGTGTTAAAAAGCAACGTTTATTTATTAGTTTGGGAGATTATTATTTATTGTCTGATCATACATCCTGTTCTCTATTGTTGGTTTTTCTCTGGGCATATGGGGCATATTACATCATATCTCTTACAGGCTTCACCATTTATTTTCAGAATACAATTTAAACATTCACCTGAGATGGGTCAAGGGAAATTTGGTTAATAAGTCTTATATGTTTCAATGGCTTTTTATTTTCTATCGAGTTTTTACACTTTCACTTGCACTGTGATTACGGCACTATTCATTTTGGGAAGAAGCCCTGTTTTTGTGTTTGCGTCATGTTTTGATCAGTGTATGTATATATTCTGGAATACTGTCCAAATTGTTTTGTGGAATAAATTCTAATAATTCGTAAAGGAAATTATTTTTGGGTCCTGATTTAATGACCAAGGACAAATGTGGGTCCTGAGGTTAGACAGGTTGAGAACCACTGGCATAGAGCAAATACCTCATGTTCACTGTGATTTAGCTGTGTTATAAGGCAATATTTGCAACCTGCCATCACCTGTGCCATTGTATTACCCTTTGTGGGTGTGCTTGTAGGCATGGAAAAGCTATATCACAACTTAACGGGGATGGACAATTAATAAACTGTTGTGCGTTCGCATTCTGAGAGGTGTGTGTTGAATTTGTAATTTGTGGAAAAATTCTCAACACAATTTTGGATAATGCCATTTTGGATACTCAACATGTATTGCAGACTGAATTTGGGTTTTTTTCGCAATCAGTGGTGTGTTGCGATATTTGGAGTTTATTCTGTCTTTTCTGCTTTCTTCATGTGACCAAAGATCTCCAAGCCCTGGTAGAGCTATACGAAGCCAAGAGGGTCCAATAAGGTACTTTTTTTTACATTCTTTCATTAAAGCATATGTATTTAAAATATACACAATCTCAAATTAGACACTTGTCCTTTGATCAGATAAAAAAAAAACTGTAGATAATACCAAAATAATAAAACATAAATTGAATCAAAACGTAACCTCTAACACTTCCCTGTCACTGAATAAATGACCATACATTAAACGTGGAATGCACAGAGGCTACACGACATGTGTTCCAGTCTTGTCGGATCTCTGTAACAGATAAAAGCCAACCATCACTTTAGTGAGTATTCCCAATGGATGTCATATTCCGAGTCGTACTCCTGACAAAGGGCAGCGGTAATGTCTTGCTTTGTACGGTCTCCATTTCACAGCTGGTTTGTACTTTGTTATCTCTGCAGCGATGTGGCGCGCTCATTACAAATCCCTGTCTTTGAGCTAATATTTACAGTGCGATTTGGAATGTTGCTCTCTCTGATGAGCTGTGGAGGTTCTTTTACTGGAGGCTGTCCCTTTGACTCGATTATTCATGTGATGATATATGAACTAATCTGTTATATATTAACGGACAGATTTAAAAAAAAAAAAAAAATACAAAGTATTTTACAAAAAGTAAATTACAGATAAAATCCCCAGCGGGATTTTACAGGACACTTATTTATGAGTAACAGCAGAGATCCCGCTCTAAATGTCATCCTCCCTGTCTGTGGCATGGTTACCTGGAAAGATTATAAGACAAGGTTTTTTTCAGAGCAAATACCCTGAAAAAGACTCCTCATCTTATATTCGAGGTTGTCTTATAATCTGACCTCGGGGGTAGAGCCAGCATTGGGCAAGTCTGGGGGGGAGGGATCATTGGGCAAGTCTGGGGGGTAGGGGCAGCATTGGCACACAAAAGAAAATAAAAAAACAAGAAATGCATTTTTTTACATCATAATTTTTATTAAATATGAACAAGCAATTTACATGTGAATATATAGAAGTTAAACTTTTTCCTTTAGGGTAGTCTTATATTCAGGCTTTTAGTTTCTTTCCTAAAGGAATATCCAAAGTTTGGGGGGGCCGCCTTATAATCAGAGTTGTCTTATATTCGAGCAAATACAGTATATATACACATACACACAAGTGGTTAATCCCTAAATCCTGGACTGTTAGGGGGCTCTGATCTATAGAATCCTGGACTCTGATCTATAGAAAGGACAAAAGAGGCAATAAAGACATGTATTTTTATCTATACATAATGCCATACTACTTTAAGGTTAGCTGAATATTTATTCTCATTTTTAGGAGATACATTATTCCCAAAGCGTGGACATGACTCGCCTGATAAGGTAAACGCAGTCAAGGATTTTAAGCATGCGTGGGATAGACACAAGGCTATCCTAGCTATAAGACCGGGAACTGGGGACTAATAAAAGTATTAAAAAAAAAAGAATAGATGGACCAAATGGTTCTTATCTGCCGACACATTCTATGTTTCTATGGTACTGGTATCTGGAGCTCCGTTCTTGCCATTTAGACTGTTTGTGTCTTGTATGCATTGTTCATAGTCAAGCCAGGACAACTCCAGGACTGACGGGAGGACATGAAAAAAAAAAAAAAAGATTTTCCTGCCAAATCCGAGACTATTGACAACTATTCATCCACCACAATGAGGACAACCAGTATTTGAACTTTAGTAAGGATCTAGGAATTTGCTGTCAATCTTATCATCAATCAGCAACACAATCTATTGAGCATCTACTCAATAAAGAGATAATTGCAGGGAATTGAGATAGCAATTTAAAAAGTAAGGCGGAGTTGGAAAAATTCTGCCGTTCAGCTGCATTGAAGAATGTTTCCAACTCGGGTACTTTGGCCACAAGTTTGAAATTCCCGTCTCAGTCCTTGTAATTCTCTTTTTATTGAGTAAACCCTAATATTTTATAGTGTTTGACTGTTGCTTTAACAATATAAACTTTTGTAATTTCCTTCATGTTTATTTTAGAAAAAAAAAAAACTTTTTTTTTTTTAGGCATGAAAAGCATATTATTTAAGTTTAACAGAACCTGCAAATAAGTTTATCCATCAACCCATTCATCCGGTGCCATTATGTGTAGCAGTTACATTACAGACTGCACCCAATGGGAACAATTTATTTGATGTATGATTTAAATACTGGTGGGTTATTGCTAATGTAAATAGGTTTATAACCTTTCAATAGAATATAGAGACAGCTGCTCCCTCCAGATATAAACATCTGCTTATTCCAACAAAGCATATCATTATATTTAATAGATGAGAAGTGTTTGATGGATTACAGCCAACTAGAAGAATTAGACAATTACATGGAAATGGAACGAATGTTTAAACAGTTTCCAAGGGATGCCATAAAAATGGTTAGATACAAAAAAAAAACAACTAAAAAACTAAATTAGGGGGAAAAAATGATCCTTCTTGTCCACGTCCTTATCGCTAATTACGGATTTTGTATACGAATTTATAAGGTGTAATGCAGACAGTAACTTTACATATGTTTCTCCAGCACAGGATTTAACGTAAAGATGGAGGCCTGGTGGATGGGAATTTGCAGACATTGCCTTCCACATCCCAGAGATCCCTGGGATTCTCCATTTTCCGTTGGATTAATGGAATTGAGTCGAAGTTCTTTGTTATGTTTGAGAGTGCGTTTGTGTGAGAGTGTGTTTGTGTGTATTAGTGAGTGTTTGTGTGAGAGTGTGTTTGTGTGTATTAGTGAGTGTTATGTGTGAGAGTGTGTTTGTGTGTATTAGTGAGTGTTATGTGTGAGAGTGTGTTTGTGTGTATTAGTGAGTGTTATGTGTGAGAGTGTGTTTGTGTGTATTAGTGAGTGTTATGTGTGAGAATGTGTTTGTGTGTATTAGTGAGTGTTATGTGTGAGAGTGTGTTTGTGTGTATTAGTGAGTGTTATGTGTGAGAATGTGTTTGTGTGTATTAGTGAGTGTTATGTGTGAGAGTGTGTTTGTGTGTATTAGTGAGTGTTATGTGTGAGAGTGAGTTTGTGTGTATTAGTGAGTGTTATGTGTGAGAATGTGTTTGTGTGTATTAGTGAGTGTTATGTGTGAGAATGTGTTTGTGTGTATTGGTGAGTGTTATGTGTGAGAGTGTTTGTGAGTTTGTGTATATTACTGTTAGTGTATACTAGTGAATGTGTTTGTGTGCAGTAGTGTGAGTGTGAGCATTAGTGAGTGTGTATTAGTGAGTGTGTTTGTCTGAGAGTGTGTTTGTGTGAGTGTGTTTTCGTGTATGTGTGAGAGTTATGTGTAATGCAAACATCTAATGCAAACAGCATCAAAATGGATGAATGTACAAATTACATTTTGTGCATTTATAAATTTGTTCTTTCAATCAGTTTCACATTCAGAATTTAGACAAATGAAAGAAAAAGACGATTTTCATCGAAAACTAATTTGTCCGAAAATGAATGTCTAGATCAAAATCTAAACCTATGGAAAAGTAGACACATAGAATGTGGCAGCAGATAAGTACTATCCAGGTAGATATGTCATACTTCTAGTAGTTAAAGTGATATATGGTGAGTGCTCGTCTAAATGACTGGTCTGATATTCTTGTCTTAATTGTTTGCGGGTTAAAGGATGTTGTTTTGTTATTTTCTTGTTAAATAAAGAGCACAATTAGTCTCATTTCTAACAACATATATACTTTTTCCAAAGAGAATAATAAAATATTTTGCATGTTGTGTATTTAGGAAACTTAGAAAAGACAAGAGTAGAAGCCCATTAGACAAAGCTGAGAGTGGATGAAATCATCAGCTGACCTTTCTAGTCTTATCAGAGCACTCTGTGTCCACCTTTGACAAAACTGTCTTTTCTATTAGTCATTTTTCTCGTATCTTAGAAACAGACATTTGTGCAAGTAGCCAATGCCCTGCATTGAGGCCTCCTAACGACAGGACCAAGCCGTGGATCAAACTGGCGTGGTACTTAAGTGTTGCAAAGACTGCAAATGTGACCATGAGTTGGTCGAGAGGTCACTGCGAACATCTTCCCCCGTTCAAGTTGTTTTTAAAGTGTTACTTGACTTCCATTTACTGTTCACTTAAAAAGGTTTCCCATATGTTCAAATTGCATCTGTTCCCAGCATCAATGACTCAAGAACTAACACTTTAAGGGGGCAACGCATAAAACCAGCACAGAGCAAAGTGTTTGGAATTGAGTACAACAAGGTGGAATTGCTGAGATCTAATCTATAAAAGGGATTGAACTTTTTCTATAAATGACAACACTTTGCTTGACTCAGAGGAGATAAAGCAATGGGGCAGAGGGTCATTTACCCCCTCCCCCAGGCTATGCTTTACCCTGACTCTATTGGATATGGCTGCACCATTTTACACTTCTAAATCCCCCCAGTAATTTTTCTATGTTTCACTTGTATTGTCTATATCTATCAATCTCTGTACCTTATCATGTACACAGTCAAGGAGTTTAAGCATGCGTGGGATAGACACAAGGCTATCCTAGCTATAAGACCGGGAACGGGGGACTAATAAAAAGTACTCCAAAAATTGGGCAGACTAGATGGACCGAATGGTTCTTATCTGCCGACACATTCTATGTTTCTATGTTTCTATGTTTCTATGTTATCTGCCAACAAATCTATCCTGCCTGTCTATTTGTGTCTATCTAGGATTATAATGGCCAGGGGTAGGATAAAGTTGCACTATGATCCACTAAATTGTTTTTATCCCTACACCAAAAAGTTGCCAGCCCTCCCTTGTTGACCTGTGACAGCGTTGTTGTCTGACACTTTCTCCTTGTTTCTTCTATATGTGGGCTGTGGCTGGTGCACTTAGTGCATCTAGTGCTTTTCGGCACACCCAATGCTTACTCCTGCCTTTTGCTGGGGACTATCTGTATACATAGGTACAAGCGGTAATAATTCCACTTTTTTACATTATTAGTGCATTTATAATCTGAGTATCGACAAAAAAGAAATTGTTTTCTCGAGAAAATAAATGTTATCTCGAGAAAACAAAACAGGAAAATATAAAAAAAATACATGGGCTTCTGTAGTATACATCAAAAATGTCTCTCTTTTCTCCAAGTAGGTGTTTCTTTTACAATACAATATTACACACTGTAGAACTTCACCTCCAAATTAAATTGTATAAGCATCTTCCAATGAATCAGATATGAGGGTACATTTTATGTGAAAAGAAATTTATGCTATTTGCTATTTTTGCAATGCACTAAACGTTTAACAGTCAGATCAGGAGTCTCCAAACTTTTCAGTATGAGGGCCACATTGTACATTTAAAACATTTTCACAGCTAGTTTTATTAAATATAATAAGCAGAACTTAATTGTATTTATAAATGGATGTCTATATGTCATTAAGTCTTTTGCATATTTATACATAATAAATTAATAAATATAAAAAAAAAAAAAACATTTTCACAGGCCAACAAAACAAACGTGTGCACTCAGGACTTGCCCCAACAACCGGGTGTGCACTCAGGACTTGCCCCAGCAACCAGGTTTGCACTCCGGACTTGCCCCAGCAACCAGGTATGCACTCAGGACTTGCCCCAGCAACCAGGTTTTCACTCAGGAATTTGCGCCAGCAACTAGGTATACACTCAGGACTTTGCCCCAGCACCCAGGTATTCACTTAGGACGTTGCCTCAACACCCAGGTATGCACTTAGTACTTTGCCTCAACACCCAGATATGCACTTAGGACTTTCCCTAGCACCCTGATATGCACCCTGGACTTTGCCCAGCACCCAGGTATGCACTGAAAACTTTGCCCCAGCACCTGTGTATGCACTAAGGACTTGCAAAAGCACCCACTAGAACTTTCCCCAGCGACCAGCACTCAGGACTTGATTCGGCACTCTTCCGCTCCTGCTAACCATGTGCCATGTCGACTTTTCAACTAACTGAGCACCTGGTTGTCACGTAACCCCCGGTGTTCAGATTATTCAATTCGGCAAAAAGGGTGTGATGCAAGCGGTCTGTGCTGATGTCGGTACGCTGAGCGGCTCATCTAAACACAGGGGGGAAAGCGCTTTTTTTGGAGGGAGGAAATGCCTGTGGATCGGATAAGAACTGCCCACAGACCATAGCATGGAAACCCCTGTCTTAGATTATAAATATAAGCAAATTGGCGAATAAAAACAACAGTCATATTTGTGAATATGTTTCAAGATTTTTCTAGTAGCAATAAAACTGGTGCAATAAAAAAATACAAATTATTTTTCAAAAAAACAAGTCTCTAAAGTGTGCAAAAATAATTACAATATACTAGCAGAAACGGAAAAATGCACACTAAATAAAAATACGAGGGAGAGGTGCAGAAACGGAAAACAAAATATGCAAAATGTTACAAATATTTACAAACTGCTCCATATTGCATATTTGACCTATTTTGTTTGTGTGTGCAATTCTATAACTGGAGATAGCTCTTTATATTCATCTACTTAATAGGTATCAGCAAAGTAGATTTTAATCATTGTATAAATGCAAAGACACAAGTAGATGTCACTGAATTCAGACGCAAGCTCTGGAAGAGTGAGCCCAGGGATATCATTCACACACGACTGGCTCTCTCCCACACACACCTCTTTAATATAGTGAGAAATAGGCCTACACACATCCATTAACCTCTGTTCAGACATGTCTCTGTGCATACACACATTACCACGTCTCACTGCACCAAGTTATATCTCATCCATTCTCTCTCTGTGATACAGGGCCTCTGCCCCCCCCCCCCCCCCCCCCCTGTTATTCTAGACTCTATCCTAAGGGTGGGATACATCGGAAAATCTAATCAACAGGAAGCAGAGCATTTGTAGAAGGAAGTCCAGGCATTTCATGACAAGAATCAGATCAATAAAACATTTATCTTCAACATAAGACGTTCGGGATTCAGAACTGGACATAAACCGAATGGCTGACAATCTGTGTAAATAGTTCCTGAGGTCTAGAACGTGCTTGAGCTGTGAGTTTATTTAAACATTATATTGAGGTCTGGCCACTCAACAGAGATCTGTAGTGAAATGATATCCGAACAGCAAATATCAGGCATGCATAGCTTTTTTCTAATTCATCTATTAATGCCTGTTTTCTGTAATTCTTTTTACATTTCACTATAGTACACTGTTTAGTGAGTAGATATTTCTCTGTTCTGTACAATAATGTCTAACCTGGTACTCTGTGTCTAAATGAACGTCGGTGGCAATCAGACAAGGACGAGGCATCGGGCAACACTGAAGAACC
Source organism: Pelodytes ibericus (assembly GCA_036172795.1). Classification (NCBI taxonomy): domain Eukaryota; kingdom Metazoa; phylum Chordata; class Amphibia; order Anura; family Pelodytidae; genus Pelodytes; species Pelodytes ibericus. The sequence goes on along the minus strand of CM069864.1, from coordinate 18,409,685 downwards.
CCACCGGCTCATATACAATCTCTGTAAACATTAGGTATTTCTAAACAAATATTAGAAACTTTTTTTTTACTGGTTTCAGATCTGTAAAAAAATTTTAAGCTCAAAGTTAGAAAAAGTGTTTTTTTTTTTAAATGTTAATCCTATTATGATTTTTTTTTGTACAGTAGATTATATGATATGATGATTAAAAATATCTAATGATAATTTTATCTGAAGAAAACCCTTCTTATGGTGAAAAAAACTGTATAAAATAATGAGTGCGTGCATCAAACGGGAAAGGACAGCTAAACACAAACACTGCAGAAGTGTAAAAAAAAAAAAAAAAAGCCTACGTCACTAAAGAGCTAAACATTTAACTGTGATTTACTGACAAGAGAATATCAGAAATCATACATTTAACGTAGCATTGGAAAGGTGGGGAAAATTTTCCAGCTCAGATTTTTTTTTCAAATGTTTACTGTTCAATGGTCGATTCACAACACTTGACTCATTTGTGAATAAACCTTCTCATATGCCACCAACAGTCTGCAGATGAAGCTATACAAAGCTAATTGACTTTGTCCTACAATTTATTCGTTCATTATTTCTTCTGCCTCAGACAAGAATAGGCACAAACACCTTCAGATAGACAATCTGCATAAGACCTTTCAACACCTTAGAGACCAGAACTTGACACTCCATTTCAATACACTGAATATGTCATTGAATTCAGTCATTTTCACACTGACCCCTTCCCAAGGTACTGACATAGGTAACATAAGGGCAAGTCGAAAATCAGTCAGTCAATGAACCACCTCCAACCTTGGAAAGGTTCACAAGTAGACATATTATTCTGAGTATTGGTGAGTGTTTACTCATTTAATACCAAAGGTTTGTGCCTTATAACAGGCTAAGCAGTACACTGTAAGACAGAACTAATGTATGGGAATACACAGAACAGTGTAAGACAATACTGACCTTGATGGAGGACAAACATGCGTCAAAGTGCCAAACATTGGGAAATAACTTTATCTCCTATTGATACTAAACATGCAGCACTCAGACCAGCGGCTTTGAAAGCTTAATCTGCAAATGTTACCAGTCTGAAATTATCTGCAATGGATTACCCCATGGGAACAATCAGTTATCCTGATGCTCAGTACACAAGTAACAAGGATGAACCGGCTACTAATGTACATCAGGATCGATCATCTTCAGAAGAGATGGGCTAGCATGGCTTGTGTTTATCATAAAGGTGTGGGTTAGCTACAGAGAGACTGATTGATCAATAGATAGATAGGTAGGTAGGTAGATAGACAGACATACATATATACAAACAGACAGATAGACAGATAGACAATTAGATAAATAGTTATACAAAAACAGTTAGATAGACAAACAGACAGATAGACAGGCAGATGGACAATTAGAGAGACAGTCATACAAAAAAAATAGATAGACAGACAGACAAGCAGATGGACAATTAGTCATACAAAAACAGATAGACAGACAGACAAGCAGATGGACAATTAGTCATACAAAAACAGATAGACAGACAGACAAGCAGATGGACAATTAAATAGATAGTCATACAAAAACAGATAGACAATTAAATAGACAATCAAGAGCAGATAGATAGATATACAGATAGAAAGGCATACAGACAGATAGACAGGCAAATAGGCAATTAAATAGACATACAAAATCAGATAGATAGAGACACATACGTTAGAAATTCACTAAAGGATATTTTATTTCAGTTTGCAGACTTTAGCACAGGGAAGCAAGCCAGGTTAAAGACGGAGAACTGTATATCCGTGATGCCGTGCATTTGTCACAAGATGTACGTAATACTGCCATCTGCTGTCAGTTTGTCCTATTTTGATATTCTAGGATTGTAAATAAAGTTCATACAAAACCTGAAATGCGATAATGCGACAAACGGTTTATACAACAGACGGCTTTCAAATTGTTCAATTATCAAACAGACATGAACTGACGAGACAGGGCTAGAAATGAATCTCCCAAATACACATGATAACTCTATAGACAATCCAGCTAATTGCTTATTGATGCGTAATAATTAGATATGCTTATGAAAAAAAAATGACATAAAAATAGCAACATCTCTCTGAATTATATTTCCTGTATTTACTTTCCAAGTTATGCTTAAATAATTATTTGTGTATCACCAAAAACAGTAAAATGAACAGTAAATATCCTTTTAGACAGGCACGTCCACTCTCAGCACTCCTCAATGGGCTCAAAAAAATAAATAGAAAACACATATAGTGCAAAAACATATGAAACAACTGTGTATTAAGTGGTGTGTATGAGAAGCACTCACAAACATGCAGAATAACAGGCCTTTAGGAGCAGTGAGGTTCCAAAAAGGAGTATTTTTAATCTGCACAGATAAAAACGTAGACAAACATAGAGCAGTAAAATAGTTTAAAAAGTGGCCTGCATGTGAGATTTTCACTTACAGACTCCACATTTTGACAGGCATATGAATAAGAAGCCCACAGCAGGGGTAAGGCTTCAGATGTGGCTTGAAAATGACGAAAATCACAAACTCTCCGCGTTTCTCCAGGTGAGTCCTGGCTTCTCACACTGCTACAACTCCTGATGAAGCCAGGGCTCAAACCCTTTACTTTCCAAGTTATAACAGGTTTGTTTTTCAACAGAACATTTAAAAGGGTTTCTGGACACATGTGGACATTGTAAATAACTGTGAGGAGGATTTCGCTCATGTTTTTGTGAGTGTTGTTGTTGTGTGTAAAAGTACCATAATACAAGGTTTAATTTATTCCTGTCCATCAACATTTCAGTCACATACACAAAAAGTACTTTTTATTTATTTTGTTTATTTTTACAAAGTGTTTTACCAGAAAGAATAAATTGAGATTTCTCTCGTTTTTAAGTAGGTCCTGAGGACCAAGAACAGAATAATGTTATACAGATTCCAACATTTAAAACTATGCATACATTTTTATACAATAAACATTCTGTTTTAAGAAGCAGTGAGGCAGTCTTTTTCAGGAATTCTAGACGAAGTGGAGTAAAAAAAAAGTTATCTGGAATGCTATTCCATATAGGAGGACCTCTGTGAGAGAAGCCACCTTCATGGAATGTGTCGGCAGATAAGAACCGTTCGGCACATCTAGTCGACCCACTTCCTTTTTGTCCTTTGTAACCGCTAATAAAATGCTGGACCTGAGATTATGCGATTATAGTTAACGTATAAAGTATTCAGCATATGTTTTCTCAAAATAACAAACCTTAGACACTGATACAAGAGGAAAGACTTACATGTGAGGCCACTCATTGTGTTGGCACAAGAATGCTTTTATTTCTTATATTATATAGTTCGTTTACTCAATGGTGTGCAACTAAAGTATTTATTTATTGTGTGGAGCTTTGTGTGGTCACAGCTCTTTATGTTAACACTTTTACTTTAGCCTGTTTTATTTCAGATCTTCAGTATCTGCATACACAATCATTTGATATCACGTCTGTGTGCGTCGTGGCAGCTGACGATCTGCGCTGCGATTCAACCGTAATTTTTAAATTACGTTATGTATTCAATAGTAATTTTCCTTTAAGGAAGTGCGAAGTAGCATTGAAATGTTGCGTAAAGGTTCCGATAGTCAAGGTGAGAAGTTATGAGGGCATATATCAAACTCTGTGAAGTGAGAGTAGAAGAAATCACAAACACATTTTAGATTGGCTTTCTATACGGTTACTCAATTGTCCAATAAAAATGTTCCCTTCACCTTTTCTTTCATGACACATTTATATTACCGATGATAAACACAAGGCTTTATTTCCGGCGAAAGTAGAGAAGGCTAAAGTAAAAATTATTTCAATGGCTACTCTAATTATTCTTACATTTTACTGCCTGAACCGAGCAAGACACAAAGCGAAACAAGAGGTGAGAATACATGGCTTTAACACTGCTTTTATCATTGGGAAACAGCTTATTCTGAGTTAGAAAGAGCAATTAGTCATTAAACGAGCAAACCGATAACAAAACCAGGAAAGAGGTGGTTTGGAGAGAAAAAGAGGGGGAAATTAAAATGGTTGCGACATGTCCAAATATAAAGAGGTAATTCTCTAGGATTGTGGAAATTGTTTACAAAAAAACATTACTTGTAGATAAAAAGCTAAGGTGTTATTTTTACATTAAATTAAATCATTTAAATTAAAATATGCATAATATTTCCGTCCTTAATTTATACCTTTTGTTTTACTTTAAGAAGATTTATTTATGTGTTCAAGGGCCATTCTGATCATTTTTTAAATACATGTGATGGAGAAGGAGGAATAAATGTATCCCCAAATTGCAAACTCCAAAATGTATAGTTTATGCATGTATCACCGTGTAGAACAATAGGTTTGCAACCTTTGTTCCCCTTTCTGGACTGTATGCATGCCTTATTTTTGTCCCTTTGTTGATATTTCTTGCCCAAATCCCTCTGTCCCTTTTCCCTCCTGTGCTATGCCTGCTTTCTAGGAGCTTGCAATCTTCAAATAATATGAGTGTATCACAGAACTCCACAGCAAGAAAACTCACTATGCAATGTGTTTAAAATGCAGTGTATGTGTTTATATGTTTTTTTTTTTTATGGAAGCTCAGAATGTCCATATAAATTTTTATATTTTTCTGACTTGTTTTCTTGAGATAACAAGTTGTTTTCTAGAGATAACAAGCTTTTTTTTTTTTTTTTGCAAGATAAGTTGTTTCAGAAACATACATGGCCTCTCTGGGCTTCTGTAAGTTCATACATAACTCTCAATTGCCAAAAAGTCACCTAAAATTGCCCCACTGAGAATCCATGGTAGACAGTTGACCAGCACACCCATACTGTACCCCTTGCCTCTTGATATTGTTAATATGAGCTCAGGTTGCATTTGGCTGCATTCAGTACCGTTTGTAAGTTTTCTCTGCGGTTAGCTAGACTATATAATCATATTTCATAGAATAGTGTGGCTCTAAAGTGAACAAATGTAAATGTGAGTCCTTTGGGAGGTCAGCTCTGGGTGACAGTAAAGTTGCCACCTTATCTTCACAAAAATATCATCAATGCTAATTCCTCCATAGGTGTAATATTGACCTCAAGCCAACTGGCCAATAAAATATTGGCTGGATGGTAACCATAGGGGACAGAATATCCACACTCATCATACCAGTCCCTCCCTCCCAACATTTCCCCCCAGCAAATTGGGACATTGCGTATCAGCGCTATCACACACGGCAGCACTGTCACTCCTCCTGAGAGTGAGAGGTCAGGGTTAGTAGACCCTGTGGGTTCCTGCCAAAAAATTGTGAGACCTCCGGACGTCATGTTACCGCGCCGAAAGTTAGGGCACGGCGCGATTTAGAAAAATGTAACCGGTGCTTGCTTTCACTGAAAGTAGCCTCATCCGACAGGTGGGATTCCGCTGTAAGTGCCTGCAGCGGGATCCGAGCACAGCTCATCACTATGCCGTCCTAACGTCTTTTAGGCACTTAAAATCAGGATGGCATAGTACGTCCTAATGTCAGAAGGGGTTAAAAGGCAATGAGGAATACAGGTTTATGACATCATCCTTCAGAGTGTTGTACATCAGAGGCAACAGGCAGGAGATTACTGTCAGTGCTGCAAGCAGAGAGGAAAGATAGGGAAAACTGGGGGACAGGGAACACACTAGATTATACTAACATTTGTTGGCTAAACAACATGAGAGTTGCAGTTAATTGTAGACTGGGGCAGAAGGAAGCTTACATTTACTTGCTAAGTACTTTTGTAAACAGCAACTCCCACAATATTCATCCAGCCATATTGCTGGCTGAATATCATGGGAATTGTAATTAGCTGTGGTTGTGGGTACTAGCTACATAATACACAAGCTTTTTATTGCTTGCTCAGGCTCCCATGTTATCCACCTATCCATATTACAGGCTGAATATCATGGGCATCTTAGTTAATTGTAGACGGGGTCAGTAGTTGGCCTCCTCAGCTATTCAGGATCATGATGGCTGAGTACCATAGGGATTGGAGTCTACAACAGCTGAGATGCCAAGTTTTAGCCTTTTTAGTCTTTTTTTCAATCCCACCAGGGAACTCCTGTCCCAAGCCAACAAAGGTAGGCAATCGGGAGGGGGTAATGAAGGTTTCTCGGGGGGGATTGGGAACATTCCCCTCCCCCCGGGCCCCCAAAGTTACAGCATTACTCCATGTGCTCTTCTACATCTAATTTATCAGCGAAACAAAATGTTTTCTTGCTGACCTCAGTTTGCGGATCTGTCTGGGGCGCTGCACTCTGTATACATCTGCTCTTTTTTTGTCTCTTTTTGCTGTGGGGATTGTGATTCTGTACAGTTACTGTCATACACTCCTGGGTACAGGAGGCGCACACACACACAGACTGTGTTTCACTCTCTGTACAGTTTGTTCTAAGCAACCGGCTGGGGAAATCTAGGCTAATATTAACATTTGTACGTTACAAAACAATTTTCATAGATTCATTTTGGATTTGATTTGTCTGCACGACTCACCCAAGATACCCACTCGCTTGTTTAACCACTTGCTATTTGGAATGCATATGTTCCACTGGATTCATTTTTAATATAGGATGCTAAGATCTGAATGCTTAAAAATACATCGGTGGGTTTATTCCTCCCCCCCCCCCCCCTTTTTACAAAAAAGAGGTAATTAGGGTTTATGTGGGAAAGAGGGAGTTGACAAGAGAATTTCACACTTAAGGCTACAGTAGCCGAATTGCTACATGACTATTGTGGCCTTTAACATTTCTTTGTCAATTCCCTCTTCCATGAATCAACCCTAATTCACTATTTTTTGTTGCAACAAGTTAAAATCTTAGCATCTTGTATTGGACATGAATCTGGTGAATATGAGATTTTTTTTGTGAGTTTTTTTTGATATTGTAAATATTTGGTTAAAAAAAAATAATTTTTGGTTTGAAAAAAAACCTCACAGCTCTCCAAAACACTGAATAGATATTAAAAGGCAATGAGGAATACTGGCTTACAGTCACATAAACAACAATGCAAACGGATGGGTCGCTCAAAATTAAATAGGAAATATAATAGGTAACCACACAAGCAAGTGATAGCTCATAGGAAAACTGTAGCAAACAATTACCTTAAGTTTAATTGAAAATTGTATCAAGTGTAGATGATTTATAAAGAAATTATTAATGAAAGAATACAATTTAAGTGGCATAATAATCCTGTTTTATTCCATATAGTTCTCTCATGGGGCAGACATGTTGTTTAGAATCTTGAGTCAGATGAACAAAGATCTGACCCATCTGACCAAAGATTCTAAACAAAATGGCCACCCCCCGGTAGAGCTATATGGAGTAAAGATGGCTCAATAAGGTATTTTATTTGTATTCTTTCATTAAAGCATTTCTATATAAAATGCCTACACTTGATGACATTTTTCAATTAAACAGAACTTAATTGTTTGCTTCAGTTGTCCTTTAACAACTGAACAATATATACAAATCGGAAAGGCATTTATACTACCATACACTTTTTTCACATGACAATTTTTGAATGTAAAACATTGTTGTATGTTTTTGTGTTTTGTCTCCACATAACATTCTACGTCTTTCCGATTTGTATAAATTCAACTGTGATTTTCACATAATGAAGTACAATATGTTTGTTTTACACCTCATACTTGTACTTATGCTTTACAGGCAGAACAAAAATTGCAGCTATTCACAAAAATAAGATGAGTTGGGTTGAGATTAATTTTTCATTATTCAAAAGTATTTATTTAAAGGTATAACTAGGCATTATGCATGGCCAATCGATCTCATCTCAGCTTGCCTGCCATTTACTCTTAGTTCAATAGCTCCTATTGTCTTTGGATCATTTTGTCCATTGACAGGGTCTTTTACAGTATAGGAGAGTAAGCAAAGAAGGTTATGTTGGCTGAGCCAAACTCATACCAGAGAACACTGGTGGAAGAGGTCTGTTGTGGTAGAAAATGGGATCAGCTCACAGAAAAGGGCAGTATGAATGGCCGAACAAAGTGAGGGTGCAAAACAGCCATCCAGAAAAGTGAAACTATTGGGTGCTGAGTGGGCAGGGCTAAACATTCCCAGCAGGCAGCATCCTGACCAGAATCCAGAGTGAAACTTTCATGTCCAGAGTTTAAAAATAATTTAGAGCTTTCTATCTATTAGCTTTTCCAGGACATTTTTCTAAACTGCAGACCTGGGCATCTTACGGCCCGCGGGCCACATCCGGCCCTTTGTGCGTCCCTGTCCGGCCCGCGTGAGGCAGGGCCGATCCTGGGCGGGTGCAGGGGTGCACCGCGCCCGGGGCGTAAGGGAGGAGAGGCGCTGTAGCAGGGAGCTCTCTCCCTGCCATCCTCCTCCTTGTTAATCCAAGCGCAGAGCGACGGGTGTAAGCTCCGCCCCCGTCGCGTTCTGTGATTGGCTGCTTCAGGGAGGAGGACGTTCTCTAGGGTATCTGCCAAGACACCATAGAGAACGTCCTCCTCCCTGCAGCCAATCACAGAACGCGACGGGGGAGGAGCTTTCCCCCGTTGTGCTGTGCTTGGATTAACAAGGAGGATTAGGTAATAACAGTTTGGGGGGGGGGGAGTTAAAATAAAAAAAGAAAGGAAGTGTCTGTGGAAGTGTGTGTGAATGTGTATAAGTGTGTATGTGTGTGTCAATGTGTATAACTATGTGTGTGTTACTGTCTGTGTAAGTGTATGTACATGAGTATCTGTGCAAGTGTATCCTGTGTGTAAAGGTGGCTGTGTGTGTATTTATGTATGTGTGACAGTGTGTGCTTATGTATGACTGTGTGTACAAGAGACCAGCATGGGGAACAAAAAGATAGAGATGGAAAAAGATATAAGGGATGAGGGGAGAGACAGACATGGGGTATGAGTGGCGAGAGAGAGACAGACATGGGGTATGAGTGGCGAGAGAGAGACAGACATGGAGCATGAGTGGAGAGAGACATGGAGCATGAGTGGAGAGAGAGACAGACATGAGGGAATGGGGAGAGAGAGAGACAGACATGAGGGTACGGGGAGAGACAGACATGAGGGTACGGAGAGAGACAGACAGACATGAGGGTATGGGGAGAGACAGACAGACATGAGGGTATGGGGAGAGAGAGAGACAGACATGGGGTATGAGTGGCGAGAGAGAGACAGACATGGAGCATGAATGGAAAGAGAGAGAGACATGGAGCATGAGTGGAGAGAGACATGGAGCATGAGTGGAGAGAGGAGAGAGAGAGACAGACATGAGGGTACGGGGAGAGACAGATATTGAGCAAAATGTAATTGAAATATTGTCGATGTGGCCCTCCAGCAGTGCTCGGGTTGCTCATGCAGCCCCCGGTAAAAATTAATTGCCCACCCCTGGTCTAAAGCCTACCAAGCAAATAACTCCGAGGATCCTACTGGCATAAAATAAAAACAGGAGCTGAAAATATTTCATTTGTTTTTTATTGTTATTATTTTCTTATTCTGCTCATATACGTGTTGCCTATCAAAAGGAATAATTCCTTTTGGAATTGTAACAAAACAAGTCTCTGGATCCCTTCCATCTCACTCACATTTTACGAATATCCAGTGCTCCATACTGTTCAATTTTTAAAACTATGAACGCGCCCAGATAAAAAAACAAAAAACAACGCTCTGCTTTAAAACCGTCCACTGTGTATCTTGGATATCCTGTAATCCTGTAACAAGTAAACTTGCTATTTTGTTATAAACACAGAGAACTGTGTGGAGAGTAAGATTATTACACAATTTAACAACCCTTGGGGTAGCAAACCCATTCTCGCTAAGGAGATTAAACCTATTTGCCTCTAGTCTTAAAGAATGCTCATTACATTTCAAAGAGTTATAGGAAATATACAAATCCTGAAGACCATGCCTCGAGCAGTTTACTATGCCCTGGAGCCCTTGTTTGGTTTATAACAGGCCTGTAGGAAGTATATTAGTGGTTAATCAATGTTTTATAAACCATTGTGAGTGGAATTGCAGAATACAATTGAATGGGACATCTGGAATTGACTGAAAGCATAGCTTAACTATAAAACAAGCTACTTTCACATAACATGAAATTTTACAAACCCGCAATCGTGTTACCTCTCGTCACGCACCACACGCATTTCGCCTTTCATATTGTGCCACTCTTATTTAGAGGATAACTAGGTATTGCTCATATTTGTGAGATAGAGCAGATTTCTTACAATATCAGTGAGCCTCTGCCACAACCACAGATGCAGCTAATAGTGATTAATGATTCGATTATCACTCTTCAGGAGTGACTAGTGATCCGATTTGAATTCATCAGGAGAGATAAGTGATCTGATAGTAACTCTTTGGGCACGATTACTAATCTGATTGGAACTCTTCAGGAGTGATTGCTAATCTGGTTAGAACTTTTCAAGAGTAATTAAAACTCCCATGTAACTCTTGAGGAGCATGTATGATCGAGTGTGGATAGTGCAGGAGTGGCTGAAACCCCCCACCCCCTTATCCAAGAAATAATGACACAACAAGTAATGTATGGTGAAAAATAGGCCACAGCGATTTATTAAAACATAAATAGAAAATAAGTTAGGGCTGTATCAGCCAACCACCTTAATCTCAATTTCTGGTAGATACAGCCTAACAACCAAAATATATAAAACTGAATCCTTGCCAGCCTACCTTAAATTAAACTATACATAGTGCAACTATCAATCAACCTTTAACCAACCTGAAGTAATAACTCCCCTCCCCCCTCGTCCGAGGGTCTCTTACCCCTTTTCCTTACCAATGCTGACCACCAGCCGACTCCTCGCTCGGTGGGCACGTAAAATTGGTGACTGGTCACCTTACCTAGAGGTTAGGGGAGGGCTGAGCCCCAAACTTCAAACCACTGGGTCGGACTCCTCCTTCCCAATAACAAAAACCTGACCGGCAAGGACATGCCCCCCCTGCTGCGACAAGAAAAAACATATTAACAACATATCAGAAATAACATTACATAAACAAAGGGATGGGCGGGAGGGAAACTTTCCAGAGTGTTCTTATGGATTCTTTAAGATGGCTGCTGGAAGGGGGAGGATATCCTACTTTATATACCCTAACTCCCAGATCCTCCCCCTTCCCCAGCCATGACCTGAATCACTCCCCCACCCTCATACATGTCCTGTCCGCTAAGCTGTGCTTCACTACCAGGATTCTTGTATGATCGAGTGTGGATAGTGCAGGAGTGGCTGAAACCCCCCACCCCCTTATCCAAGAAATAATGACACAACACGTAATGTATGGTGAAAAATAGGCCACAGCGATTTATTAAAACATAAATAGAAAATAAGTTAGGGCTGTATCGGCCAACCACCTTAATCTCCATTTCTGGTAGATACAGCCTAACAACCAAAATATATAAAACTGAATCCTTGCCAGCCTACCTTAAATTAAACTATACATAGTGCAACTATCAATCAACCTTTAACCAACCTGAAGTAATAACTCCCCTCCCCCCTCGTCCGAGGGTCTCTTACCCCTTTTCCTTACCAATGCTGACCACCAGCCGACTCCTCGCTCGGTGGGCACGTAAAATTGGTGACTGGTCACCTTACCTAGAGGTTAGGGGAGGGCTGAGCCCCAAACTTCAAACCACTGGGTCGGACTCCTCCTTCCCAATAACAAAAACCTGACCGGCAAGGACATGCCCCCCCTGCCACCGGCACCGCTGTTTTACGGCCTAAAATCAGCGGGAGCCACCCAACCCCAACGCTATGGCCTTTTCCACACCTTCCTGTAATGCCAGGTTAAAGATATCTAATCCCACTTCCGTAAGGTGCACCCCATCACTCCTGAAATATATAGCTGCATCCCGCTCGAACACTCGGTGACGAATAGCAATGCCCCCAACACTGAGAACGAACTTGGAAATGTGCTTGTTCACCTTAACCCTGCACTTCTCCATTGCTCTCTGGTTGCGAGCTGCACGCCAATAGTTCCGGGGAACCAGCTCGGACCAAACTAACCTAACATCTGGAAACAGCACTAATAGTCTAGACAGATCCTGCCGAATGAGGTCACACAAACCCCATACCGGGACAGACCCTAAATCATTGCCGCCCAGATGTATCAGCAACACGTCCGGAGCACCCAAGAGCCTGGACAGCTGCATCAGCTCCGGCAGGAGACGTACCCACCGCATTCCCCTGATCCCTATCCAACGGACCTCAGCTATCGTGGGTGGGAATCCCAGGCGTTCCCCCCCAGGGCGAATGGCAGCGCGTTGGCGGGCCCAGAAAATGTAGGAATGGCCTAAGAGCCAAACCTTTCTGACTGTGGAACCTGGGAAGACAGGATGGATGAGACAGCCATGAGTCCCACAGGTCGAATATAGGACACGAAACGCTGCGACCCCCATCTGCCAATCCGCTGTATAGCCCTGTCTGCAAACCCTAACCTGGAGGCTTCGGACGCAGCGCCTATGCGAAATGAGTGACCCCCAAATTGAGAGCTATCAAATCCCAGTCTATCCAATGCCAGCTTAAAAACCCTCACAAATTGATACCTGGATAAGAAAGCCCCATCCCCGTGAACCAGAAGAGGACCCTCAACATATGGCCTAACGCTGTAATATGCGTCAAAGCAGGCCACCGGACACACCAAGGACCCCTGCACTTCCCGAAGGAGAACCCAAGCCCCCTTACCCACAACATCTGTTTTCGAGCGGCGAATCCGAAACCGTAAACCCCCCGGTTCTCTCACCATATCCTTGACCAACAACCCCCCTGAAACACGTTTCGACGGGCTGACCAATTCGCCTATCCTCATTGCCCCGAAAAAGGCTAATGCGAAAGCGAAACGGAACAGTCCCATCTCAAACGCATCCGTACAAACCTCAGGAAGAATCCCGAAAATCTGCGACAGGAGGGCCCCGGACACCGGGAACCTCTGATCTAACCCTCTGGGGCTCCGTCTCCATCCCTTAATAGACTGACGGACCAAGAACTCCCTTGTTACATCCCTAAACCCTGAGATTTTAAACCAGAAGCTCAAACCCGCCAATTTAGAAGTTACCCCAGTGACAGAAACTCCAGACCCTTCCCAGGACCACAGCAGCCAAAGCAAGCCCTGGAGCCTCTCCGCGTCGGAACTGAAACCCCCACGGGATTGTTCGAAAGCCAACCAGTCGCTCCAGACCTTACCATACTTTGACCACGTGGACTGAGAGACTGAGCGACCAATCCAGTGGGCTACTCGTCCAATCCAAGGCTCCACAGGACCGGAGGACAAGGAGCCCCTTCCGAGTCCGCCCCCGGGGCCGCCGCCCTGAACGCCTCCCACTGAAAACGAGAGAGAGTGTCCGCCATTACGTTAGTAACCCCCGGGATATGAACCGCTCTGCATGATATATTATAATTCAAGCAGTGCAACACGAGCTGGCGCAAAAGGCGAATCACCGGGGGGGAAGAGGCAGTCAGGTTGTTGATTGCCATCACCACCCCCATGTTATCGCAATGGAACACTACCTTCCTATCCCTGAAAATATGCCCCCAAAGGACCACCGCCACCAAGATGGGGAAGAGCTCCAAGAAAGTTAAGTTCCTCGTCAGCCCCGCCTCCACCCAATCAAACGGCCAACTGTCAGCGCACCAATGTGTACCCAGCACCGCCCCGAAGCCTACTGACCCCGCGGCATCCGTATAAAGATGAAGATCTCTATTGGAGACTTCGAGGGCCTGCCACAAAGTCCTTCCGTTATAAGAGGCCAAAAACATCTCCCATACCGCTAGGTCCGCTAACAAGGGACGAGTTAGACGAATGAAATGGCGAGGGTGCCTTACTCCGGCCGTCGATCCCGCCAAGCGCCTGTTGAAAACCCTACCCATCGGCATTATCTTGCAAGCGAAGTTAAGCTTCCCCAAGAGGGACTGGAGCTGTTGCAGCCTAATCTTCCTCAAACCCTTAGCTGCAGCAATGTCTGCACGCAAACCCACCAGCTTGTCCTGAGGCAACCTACATTCCCCGGCCACCGAATCCAGTTCTATTCCCAGAAAACTCAAGCAAGTAGTGGGACCTTCCGTCTTATCTGAAGCTAAAGGAACGCCAAAACCCTGCGAAACCGCTTTCATCGTGGAGAGCAAATGGCTACAAACGTGTGAATCCCGAGGGCCCACTAGCAAAAAATCATCCAAGTAGTGCAAGACAGAGTCGAAACCCGACTCCTCCCGCACCACCCAGTCCATGAAAGAGCTAAAGCACTCGAAATAAAAGCACGATATGGAGCATCCCATTGGAAGGCACATATCCACATAGAACTGACCCTCGAAATAGCACCCCAATAGGTGGTGACACTCGGGGTGCACTGGCAGCAGACGGAATGCTGCTTCCACGTCTGTTTTTGCCATTAAAGCACCCTGCCCCGCCTTACGAACCATCCGAACTGCCGAATCAAAAGATGTGTAAGACACCCTGGACAATACTGCACTGATATCATCATTTACCGAATCCCCATATGGGAACGACAGATGCTGAATCAGGCGAAATTTTCCCGGATCTTTCTTTGGAACCACCCTGAGAGGAGAAACCCTTAAATTGAGAAGCGGGGGAGACTCAAACGGACCCGCCATACGCCCGAGAGCCACCTCCTTTCCCAACTTTTCCCTGACCACCTCGGGGTGATCCAGCACCGACTTAAGGTTACGCAGTGACAGTGATACTGTCCGTTCCTGGAAAGGAATCTTAAAACCCTCCCCAAAACCCCCCAAGAGGATCTCTGCTGCCCTGCGATTATGGTACCTACTTAGCCAGGGTCGCATCGCGTCGACGTCCACTGGCGTCCTCCCCATTCTCCCCCATATCTGACTTATCACCCCCTCTGCCGCGTTTGAAACACTTTGTCGCCGGATGTGACCCTCCACAACCGGAACACTCGTGTCGGAAACGACAGCATGCACCGAACTTGCACTGGCCCTCGTTATATTTCCAACATCCCCCGCTGCGTCGCTGGGTGGCCGGAGGGGTGGTTGTACCCAACCCCCCGGCCCCCCCGAGAAAGGACGCCAAGCCCCCCTGTTGCGTGGCTGGGCGCGTCATAATAGCAAGCCAGAGGCCAATATCCATCTGGTCCCACGATAAACTCGGGCGCACCGCAATACGCTGGCGGAATTGCTCGTCGTACTTCCACCATCCAAGCCCCCCGTACACCCTACAAGCTGTCCAAATCATATCCTGGTAGCAGAATAGGGCCGAACACTTATCCGGGAATTTTTCCCCCAACACACTAGCCAGGATTGAAAAAGCCCGTATCCAGTTTCCAAAATTCTTTGGAATCTTACGATAACGGTATTTTTCTTTTTCCCGCTCTGACTCCTTCAAGTCCTTGTCTGGGGGGGGAACCTCTTCCAAAGGAAGGAGCGAATATATCTCAAGGTATTCCCCTTTCCATATTCGCTCCCTTACCTCTTGCTTAAGGTGTAAACCTAGCGGGGCAGACCAACACATGTATGTTGCCCCGTGGGCCATAGGGGCCACGGGTGCCACTTCCGCCAAGGGATCAGGAAGGGGGACCGGGACCACTTGCGCCATTATTGGGGGAAGAGGGGCACTAGTACCCTGGGCCCCCACCAAATTAGGCACATTAGCCACTGACGGTAAGGGTGGTAAGGCCGACCTGCCCGCCAAATCTCCCCCCTGCACCCCCTAACCCCACTGGGGCCCCCCACACCCCACCGACTTGTGAATCCAATACCCCTGCGCGCGCACACTGCGACCCCCCCTGCGCCTGATCCCAGAGCACCCGCAGACCTTGCAAAAAACTAGCCCATGCCTGATCCTGAGAGCCCTGAGCCCCCAGCCCCCCAAACGGAACACCAGTGCAAGATACGCTACACTCACCCGAAGAGCTGGCAGCAGGACCCCCAGGAGCAGGCAAGATACTCGGAACCGGCATAGCTTGCTGAATCATCAGGTCACCTGCACTCGGCACCGCTGCAGCAGCAGGAGCATGGGCCGGATCCAGCGCAGGAGCAACCTGTAGGGTAGAAAAATTTGAGGCAGTGCAACTCCTAGGACCCTCAGCCGAAGGCCCAACCACAGATCCCACATAAAGTGGCCCAGCATGCGTGGCCCAGGGAGCTGGAGGGTTAACAGGGGAAACCTCATCCCCAGAGGACCCCCCAGAGGACATGGAGAGGGACCCCCCTTGCCCCCCACTGCCCAGAGGTAAGCCCACAGCCCTCCGTTTTTGGGCCCTAGGCCCACTTACTGATCTGGGTGCCCGTCTGTTACTCCTCCGCCTGGAGGAGCGTGAGGCTGTGTCCCGGACCGGAAGCGGGGCTGCCTGGAGCCTCGTGGCAGCCCCGATGACTGCAGCTCCCCCTGTCACGGACCTCCGTGTGGAGGACCGTGTGCTGCGGCCCGTAGAAACAGAAGCCAGAGCAGAGTGAGGGATCTCGCGAGTACTCACCGCACTACCGGATGCTCGCCGTCTCGAGCGGGAGGGGGCATCCACTTCGGGGCTCAAGTGGGCGGGTGGACGGGAGACTCGCCTCACGGATCCGCGGCCCTCAGAAGCGGGAACCACCGCTGGGGCAGCCTGCAACCGGGCCAGTTGTGACAGCAACTGCCTGCCACCATCCACCATCGCTTCAGCCCTCAAGGCATTCAGGATCCCGTCCACATCCATGCCTGAGGCCGTGGGAGACTCCTGAAAAGGTAAGAGAAGAAACTTCAGCAAACTTTCCAGAGTGTTCTTATGGATTCTTTAAGATGGCTGCTGGAAGCGGGAGGATATCCTACTTTATATACCCTAACTCCCAGATCCTCCCCCTTCCCCAGCCATGACCTGAATCACTCCCCCACCCTCATACATGTCCTGTCCGCTAAGCTGTGCTTCACTACCAGGATTCTATTACGGATGCTATTCTAACTCTTGCATGGTAACCACTATTCTAGCTACAATTTTTAATAAATCATTAATCTAGCTACAATTTTTAATAAATCTGCTTTTAACACCTCAGGAGTGTTGAACGGTTGGGTTTAAAGTCGACTGCGTGCAAGTATTTGAAACAGCTGAGATCAACAGAAAGAGGCTGATTGCACAGTAATAGCTAACAACAGCCCTTTCTTAAAGGGAAGCAAAAAAACTGCACTGGCCTATCTCTTTTGTAATCCATGCCACTGATAAAACTAAATTTAGAAGCCTAAGGACAATAGAAGATAGGACTGGTTCCATAGGTTTGCATAGGGTAAAAATAAAGGTGTAGGGGATCTGCTTTGTGGATTCTTCAAAACAGGCGTTCTCCATTTCCAGACACAGACCCTTATTGGTCTATTAGGCTGTCAGCCTGACAGATAAGCCTTTGCTCTTGTCTCTGTTGTTCTGTCAGTCTGACAGACCTCGCCCCCCCCCCCCCCCCCCCCGCCCAAGCACTTAGTACAGCTACATCCGTAGAAGCCAAGAAACTGAACTTGCTCAATGAGCAACCCAGTCCATACCTTCCAACTTTCCTGCCCACCAATGCAGGATGCTGAGGGAGGCAGGTCTTGCGAGCAGGAGTGTGTAGCACTGCATGCGCAGTAGCACTGTCACTCAAAACATCTGTACCCCGACAGTTTGGGGGCATTCTTCCATTAGAGTTGCAGGATCTAAAAAAAAAAAAAAGTAAAATAATGTACAGACTGGAATAATTGCTGCAGCAGAGAGATAATACTGCTATCTACACCAACTAACTGGCCTTTTCTCCTGTGAAGTTAGTGCAAGGTGATATTTGAGTTGGTGCAGCTCTATTTATCATACTGGCATTTTGCAAGCTAGAATCAGCTCAATCTGACACAGAGGGACCCTCGGGGCTTTTAACAAACTGGCAGACACTTTGCTGCCACTCAGTTGCTGAAATGATTTCAAATCTCTTCATATCTTGATGTCACTTCCCAGACTTCGAGCGTTTGGCTTCTCTGAGCAAAACATGGCTAGTTTTAGTGGTAGAGAAATTCCGGATTGAAATGTCAGATTTGTGAAGATATAACGTCTGATGCTTTAAAGCTGAATTAGAATTCATTTTCTCAAATAATAATAATTCCAATAATAATAATAATAATAATAATAATAAAGCTGGAGAAAGAAATACAGTTCACCTTTCTTTTAAAAGACTGTGTGTACTGATAAATAGAAAATAAAAAAACAATTCACACTATTGCATGGAGATCTGTCCTAATCTCCCCCAATCTAAAAATAATTGCTTTATTGCATTGTGACATTTTTGAAGACGTTTGTTTAAACTAAAACCAAGGGCAAATTTGATAGTGGGCCAACGTGAATGAGAAATAAAGGAGAAAATATGAGGAACATGCCACTAAAAGCTTTGACTGTAGGATTACATTCTAATAAAACATAATTTTATATTATTTGCTGTTCATGTACATTATTTTTATGTAATTACCGTATTTGCTCGAATATAAGACAAGGTTTTTTTAGCGCAAATGCTCTGAAAAATACCCCTAGTCTTATATTCGAGGTCGTCTTTTATCTGACCTCAATTTGACTCTCTAACAGCCGGGAGATGTCTGCGTGATGAGCGCAGACTCCCCCTGCTGCCGCCCGACACGACCGCTGAGACTTCTATGATGAAGCCGGGTCCTTCCTGCTACAACATAAAAGTCCCGGCAGAAGAGCCGGGCAGAAGCGGAGGATGTCTGCGCGTATCGTGCAGACATCCTACGCTGCCTCCACTAGGCACCAGGGAGAATCGGGCAGCCGGGGGATGTCTGCACGATAGTGCAGACATCCTCCATGCTGCCTGACACTGCCGTCTATTATGACCGACCGGCGGTCCGTCATAATGGACGGAGGTGTTGGGCAGCATGGAGGATGTCTGCACGTATCGTGCAGACATCCCCCAGCTGCCCCTACTAGCCAAAAGGTGAGGGGGAGGGCAGAGAGAGATAATGGGAGGGAGGGAGGGGGGAAGATAAAGACAAGGGGAGGCAGGGGGGAGATAAAGATAAGGGGATGGAAGGGGGGAGAGAAAGACAGAGGGGGGGAGAGAAAGACAGAATGAGGGGGGAAGAGAAAGACGGAAGGAGGGAGGGGGGAAAGAGAAAGACAGAATGAGGGGGGAAGAGAAAGACAGAGGGAGGGGGGAGAGAAAGACAAGGGGAGGGAGGGGAGAGAGGGGAAGAGAAAGACAAGGGGGAGAGAGAAAAGTTTGGGGGGAGGGAGAGAGAGATAACACTGGGGGAGAGAGAGAGACAACGCAGGGGGGGGGGGAGAGGCAGCATTGGCACATAAAAGGAAATAAAAGAAATGCATTTGTTTCATATAATCATTTTTATTAAATATTAAAAAGCAATTTACATGTGAATATATACAAGTTAAACTTTTTTTCCTATAGGGTAGTCTTATATTCAGGCTTTTAGTTTTTTTCCTAAAGGAATATCCAAAGTTTGGGGGGTCGTCTTATAATCAGGGTCGTCTTATAATTGAGCAAATACGGTAATTAATGCACATTATGTTTTTGTTCTGTTTCTCTTTCTTCTAGTTTTGAATTTTTTTTTTTTTAAGTATCAAAACGGTGCTGGTACATATAATACTTAGATTACATTGATAACGTAAAGTGAACAGTTCAACGTTTCATCATTTCGTCATTAAATATTTATGTCATTAATTAATGTACACTTTATTTTTACATTTTAATTTTTTATGTTTTTTTTTTAATCTTACTCTTTGGGCCATTTCAAGAGGACTTTGGTTATTTTGGATACGGCCAAGTTACTCCTGAAATGGCCCCCTAAATAAGCCCAAATCCTCCCCCATAGAAGCCTTATTTGGTGGGTGGACGACATATATTTATTGCTCGAAAATAGTGAAAACTTCTTGGCAGTTTCAAAGTCACAGGGTAAAACATGAATAATATAGTGATTATCAGCATAAAGGAGAACCATTTTCCAGTCTAAAATATATTTCTTTGGTAATGCTACCTGCCATAAAGAAATAAAAAAAAATAAAACATTCACATACGTGCGGTTAAAGTGCAGGAAATTGGTTCGGAAGATAGCACATCCATTACCTTATAACCTACGGAACTTCACATTTTTTCTGACATATCGTTTGATGCCCTATATAATAAAGGAAGATTGACAGAAATATTAAATACATGCCGAAGTGTGTCGTAAAAAACTGCATTTTCATTTTATTACGGAAAAGGTAATTTTTTTTTTTTTTTTTTTTTTTAACAGACCGTTTTGAATTTATGATGGATAAATTGATAGATTGTCTGGGAGTTTGTTGACTTTAGACGTCATGGCTGGTTTAGGAATTTCTTTTTAGATGTCTTACAATTTCAGGTTAATTTAATAACAGTTCAACACAATCTGGGTTGCGAACCCCCCCAAAGGACCATTGAACAAATGACGCGGCTGCACAGATAGAATTAATAAACACTTTGGAAGCATGGCAATGGAAGGTGAGCAGAACACTGGTAGATAATGATAATACCAGTAGATATGTAGAAACATAGATTGTGACAGCAGACTAGAGCCAATTGGGCAATCTAAAGCTCATTGTGTTTATTTGCATGCTAAAGCGGGACTCCATGGTGTGGCAGTGGCATCCCAAGGGATGGGGGGGGTGCGGACTGCACTGGGTGACACCCTAAGTGTGGGGTGACACCCGTGCTGTCGGCATCTTCTTTGCAGAGCATATCGCTGCTGAACTTTTTTTTTTTTTTTGTATAAATCATTGCCACCGGATATGACAGGTTTCCCTCCTCCGTGCAGGGGTGGTCTGTAATGGGCAGACTAACATTGGCATTTAAATGGGCAAATAATACTGCCATATTAATGTGAAAACTGTCTCTGGCATATTTATGTGAAAACTGGCTCTGGCATATAAATTGGAAACTTGGCTGTAGCATATTTATGGAAAAATTATACTGGCATACTAATGGGCAGATTTGCGGTGGCATATTCATGGCAAAACAATACTGGCATATTAATGGGAAAATAATACTGGCATACTAATGGTCAAATTGGCTGTGCCATATTAATGGCAAAATAATACTGGCATATTAATGGGCAAACTGTGGCATATTTAATGGACAAACAGGCATATTTTTATAGGGAAACTAGCTGTTGCATGCAAAATAACAGTGGCATGTTCATGGGCAAATTGGCTGTGGTATATTAATTGGCAAGCTGGCTGTGGCAAATTTATGGGCAAACTAACACTGGCATATTAATGGACAAACTGTGGCATATTTTATTAGGACAACTGGTTGTTGCATATGTTAATGACAAATTCACTGTGGCATGTTAATTGGTACCTGATGGTGGCATGTTCTGTGGGGAAAAATAACATGTACTATGGGGGGGAAGTGACACTATGGCTTGTTCTGCAGGGGCAGTTCTGTGGGACAAAGTGACACTGTGGTATGTTCTGTGGGGTAAATTGACACTGTGGCATGTCAAATCATGTGGGTGCAATACTAGTGCAAGCCAAGTGCTGTGGGTTGCAATATAGGTGCATGGCAAGTGTTGTGGGTACTGTAAGGTGCTGCGTTAAGTCCATTAGGTGCAATGTGGGTGCAGAGAAAGGGAATAAAAACAAGAAATGCAATTTTTCAATAACATTTTTAAGAGAGAGAAAGAGTGTGGCATAATTAATGGAGGTCACGTGTGTGGCATATTTACTGGGTCCCCATGTGTGGGATAATAAGTGCCTCTTGTGTGTGGCATATTTATAGGGTTCCTGTGTGGTGGTATTATTAATGGGGCTTCTTTGTGTGGCTTAGTTAATGGGTTCCTGTTTGTGGCATAATTTGTGGGGCTTCTGTGTGTTGCATAATTTATGGGACTCCTGTATGGCATATTTGATGGGCCATCTGACTGTCACTATTAAGGAATCTGTTTGGCATGGTATTGGAGGAAATCCAGGGGGGCGACACCATGAGTGACCGCACCGGGTGACACCAACCCTAGTGATACCTCAGTGGTGTTGGTTTTGGAAGCGGGAGTGTCAGCGCTACCATGCATGTGCCTGTTATTAATTCTCTGGTCTGTTGCTTAAAGGGGCTGCATCATGTAAACAGTGCTTATACTGTGACTGTAGAGAATGAAAAAAAAGATCGAAAATGATCTATACATTGTGTTAGCAAAATTGCAAACAAATGTCTAAATTGGGAGACAAGTGTGTTTTAAACGTGTCTGTGGAGTCTCGTGGCACGGTATGCAAATGAACCACTTTTCAGTGGGAAATGCGTAATTAGCATATTAAGCCACAGGTGATGTCATAGACAGGAGACTCCACAGACACATTAAACACACATTTATGTCCTAATTTAATCATTTTCTTGCAATTTTGCTAAAAATGTATAGTTCATTTTCAATTTTTGTTTAATTCTTTGCATTTACAGTAAAAACAATATTTAGGTGATACAGTCCCATTAAAGCAGCACATTGTGATGATGTCATAAGCAGGGGACACCACAGACACTTTTTAAAAACACCTATTTCTCTTATTTTATTCATTTGCTTGCAATTTTGCTAAAACAATAGATGGAAAATGTTTCATCAATTTTCATTCTCTTCTACATCCACAACATAAGCAATGTTTAGGTTGACAGGGTCCCTTTTGAAGAGTACGTGTGAATTTGCATGACTAGGATCCCATTTATAGGATTCAAGTTATACTCTGAATTATTCACACGCCATTAGATGTAATCATGTCATCACCAAGGCTGAGATGAGTTTAATCTGCCATCTTCAGTACTAAATTCCAATCAGAACTAATTAACATCACTCAATGAACTAAAATAGACCAAAATATCCATACAAAATGTATGGGAAGCATTTGTTTTTTTTTTGTTTTGCTTTTTAAATAGCGATCATAACAGAAACATTTCAAATATAATCCAGCATGGATTTTATAAAAAAATTTTTTTAAAAAATCCTATATTTTTAAAACAAATTCCTAATGACATCACTGACGCATAAACACAGTAATTAACGGTTTATGACAGATGTGGGAAATCTCCATATTTTGGTCTTAACGTCACCCTCCTATACATTTTTTATACTGTAGATGTAGAGAATAAAACTGCTCTATCCATACATAGTGTTAGCAGAATATCAAGCAAATGCATAAATTAAGATTAAGATTTTTTTTCCTAATGTCTCTTTTTTATGACATCACCTGATATGAGTGCAAATTACTTTCAATGTGAAATGTGGAATCTGCTTATCAAGCCACAGGGTGATGTCATACACAAGGGACCCCACAGTCATATTTAAAACAGATTTCTCTTTAAATTTACGACTTAGCTCGCAATTCTCCTATCACAATGTATATATAATCACTGATCATTTTTTATTTCCTATATTCCCAGTATAACCTGTGCTAAGTTGACACAAAGCCTTTAAAAGGAGCTGTATTTAGCTTCCTGTCGTTATTTTCCTGTAATTCTCTTTGCCACAAATGTTGTCTCTTTTAGGCAGATTTTATGGGGTATTTTTTGGATGGGAAATTTCCCCACTGACTATTAAAAAGGCTGTAAGGGCTTAAACTGTGACCTGGAATCTTAAACATTCCAAATATGAGCCTGCCAGAAATATTCCCCCAACTGTCTATGCTATAAAATGTCTTCTCTGGTCAGGAATTACTAGGTCACAGAATCCAAACATAGACACCAAATGTAAGAAGCTGATGTTCACTGTGTCACCAGCCAATTCAGAATGTGAATTGACTAATTGAGGGCTGAAATCAGTGTTGGATTCTAATCCTAAAAGCATCTCATAGGTAGCTCTACAAAATGTGTACTGCCCTGGCACACATATGATGTGTGTGGATCTCTCACCTCGCTGCTTCCTCAGGAATTTTTTTTTTTTTTCGAAGTAAAAGATGGACTTCTCCTCCTCACCCCAACAAAACGCTGTCTCCACAAAAGGGCCAGGGCAAGTGAATTAAAATAAAGGACCCCCCCCCCCCCCCCCGGCACCTGTAAGGAAGGGGAACATGACTTCTGGTCCATGCTAAATTGGTATTGAGGACATACATTTTACGCATGTTTTGATTGGTTAAAATGTAAAATTGAAACATTGTTGTGAACTTACAAAACCTGGTACAGCCTGGCATCAACTCCTCGTAGGCTCCAGGACAAGCAGCCGGTTGGTCGTTAATGTTTGGTAATACGATGGTTTAAATTCTTCCGAAAAAAACTGTGGTCAAGCTCTTACCCATTAACAGTTGGGAGGAGCTTAGGAAGAGCATTGGATGCTCTGTGGAATGGGATTTCAAAGGGAGGGAGGAGCTCAGGAAGAGTGTTGGATGCTCTGTGGAATGGGGTTCCTAAGGCAGGTAGGAACTCAGGAAGAGCGTTGGATGCTCTGTGGAATGGGATTCCAAAGGCAGGTAGGAACTCAGGAAGAGCGTTGGATGCTCTGTGGAATGGGATTCCAAAGGTAGGGAGAAGCTCAGGAAGAGTGTTAGATGCTCTGTGGAATGGAGTTCCAAAGGCAGGGAGGAGCTCAGGAAGAGCGTTGGATGCTATTTGGAATGGGGTTCCAAAGGCAGGGAGGAGCTCAGGAAGAGCGTTGGATGCTCTGTGGAATGGGGTTCCAAAGGCTGGGAGGAGCTCTGGTATTTGTCTTGCATCTGCAGATGGGAATTAGTAACAAGAGGTTGGAAGAGAGTCTTAGTCCACGTGAGGAATGTGGTGGTTTTGCAAGAAAGTAAGCAGTGCTTAATTCAGACTGGAAGATCTGAATCTTCCAGTCTGAATCTACCATAATTTCCTTTTTCTGATGTGAAAGAGAATCAGTTTCTATTCTGTTCTCGATGTAGAATACATCCAGCCATTATGTCCGCTCATGGCCAGTCCAGTTGGTTCTCACCAACAACCTAGAGCCATGTCCATTCACTGATGACTGGCGTTTCTGTAGTTTGTGACATAGCTGTGTCAGTATGGCTGGCAGAATAGGGAGGCATTTTTTATTCTAGCTGTTTTTGGTTTGTGCTGCTTTCTAAACAGAACAAAAAAAAGCTCACCATTTTTTGCTCACTGTCACCATTCCACTCCAGTAGCATAACAAAAATAGGGGGGTTGTGTCTTCTGGTATAAGAAATTGTGATAAGTGCAAAATAAGTTATTTAAGTGTTTTTATGTCTTGTTTGGAAAATAATTCAATAAATATAAATAATAAAAATAAAACTTTTTTTATAACTAGATGGTGGTAAGCGTAGGTGAAGCGTTGAACCCATAGCCTGATCTCCCTCTGGTGTCACTCCAGGTCTCTAACGGTTAGACAGCGCCATCAGATCCACAACAGAGGGTGCAACCTTGTCTACTGCTGACCACAGGACTAATCTTTGTGTCCATTTTCCTCTAGTGGGCCTACTGACTAGAAGACTACAGTTACCTTACTGGCTCTCTATACTTCTTTTACTATTTAGTATTAATTTCAGGAATTGGCTTCGGAACAGAAATAACTTACATACAAGATGTCGTCCATTGTATATAACGTAGATAGTTACCATGAATTTGGTACACATGGGGTTAATGGGGCTTGGTGTGCAAGCTCTGTAGCTATAAATCACATTAAATTAATAGTGTGCAGAGAGGTGAACCTTGATGCACAAGGGATGCTGGGAGCTTTGAGATTGACGTACTATACACAGAGGTGAACTTGCTTAAAAATCTCATTTAGTTGGCTGGCAACATTTCATTTTTTTTTTTTGTTGTCGACTGGAAGACCTGGCCTAGTTCCACGTACAGTAAATTTACTGCAGCTCATGAACAGAGAAAGAGATTTGATTTTCTGTATTCTGATGGATTCTGTTGCAGAGCTGCACGCGTGTGACATATAACCCTGGAACAGAAAGACAGTTGCTTATGGCTGAACGAGTTTTATTCCTCTATCCTGCTGCAGATAATGTTAGACAAGTCTCTTCGTCGCCTTCTCGGCTCCCTGCTTCCAAAAAATAGTTACCCTCCTGATCCAAGGACAAGTCAGTGAAATCTGTTTACTTGTAAAGAGGTGAGCCAGGCAGTCTTTCCGTTTGCCTTCACAGTCAGTCAGTCTTTAAGTTTGTTTCCACAGTCAGTCGGTCTTTTGGTTTGCTTCCATAGCCAGCCAGTGTTTTGGTTTGCTTTGACAGTCAGTCAGTCTCTCTGTGTGCTTTCATAACCATCATCAGTCAATCATTTGGTTTGCTTCAGCACTCAGTCAGTCTTTTGGTTTATTTTCACAGCCATACAGTCTTTCGGTTTGCTTTCACAGCCAGTCAATGTTTTTGGTTTACTTTCACAGCCAGTCAGTCTTTCAGTTTTGCTTTCACAGACAGTCCACCTTTAGGTTTGCTTTCACAGTAGGTCAGTCTTTCAAGGGTCTACTCAATAAAGTGAGAATTGCAGGGAATGAGATGGTAATTTCAAACTTTAGACCAATGTAGCCAAGATGGAAAAATTCTCCAGTGCAGTTGAATGGGAGAATTTTCCCAACTCAGCTACTTTGGTGTTAAGTTTGAAATTCCTTTCTCAATTCCCTAAAATTCTCTCTTTATTGAGTAGACAGTTCATTGTCAAAGAAACTCATGAAAATATGGGCAGAATAGATCTTAGAATTATTTAACCACTGACAGGTGGTAAGTCAGCAGAGGCAGTGTGATGCTTCCCAGGATCTCAATCCAATCGAGCATCTGTGGAATGTGCTGGACAAACAAGTCCGATCCATGGAGGTCCCCACCTCACAACATTACAGGACTTAAAGGATCTGCTGTCTTGATGCCAGATACCACAGCACACCATCAGAGGTCTAGTGAAATCCATGCCTTGGCAGGTCAGGGCTGTTTTTGCATCAAGAACCTACACAATATTAGGCAGGCGGTCATAATGTTATGGCTGACAAAGACCCAGGAGGGTCGAAACGTTGCCAAGCCTGTCGGATTAAAAACTTCACCTCACTCAAGTGCTGAGCATCCCGTCTATTTTTTCCTGTTGTTGGGGGTTGTGGAGTGCTGGCTCATGCATTTTAGGAGTGCTGCTTTCCAATTTTCTCTGGGGATGTTACTATGACTCGATTTAATGGCACTCATTTTAGCAGCGTGAGGAGGATGAAGAGCTGAATCCAACATTCAAGGAAATGAACCAGCAACCGTGAGGGTGGAACATATTCTGCAGATAGGATAGCGAGGTATTTCACCACAATGCTTAGTGTACATCTCACACTGAGGCTTTGTGACATCATTTGGGGTATTTGCTTTATCAGTCAATTTTGGCAGCAAACATAAATATATGTATTCAATGTGTATAGTTATCTGCAGGTGAACTTTGAATTTATACCAACATTTAAAGTGATCTTGTCATCCCCCAAACTCACTTAGATGAACCGAGACAAGCTGAGACTTAAGGTAGAGGGAGACCTGTTCGCAAGCTTGGAATCTAGAGGTTATTTCAAACTTGCCAATATCCTGGGACAGGGGCTTAGGTCATGGTGGGTCAGAGAAAAATGGGCGGAGACATGTGGCACTTTAAACTACCGTATTTGCTCGAATATAAGACAAGGTTTTTTTCAGAGCAAATGCTCTGAAAAAAAAAACCCTTGTCTTACATTTGAGGTCATTTTATAATCTGACCTCAAATCGAGGTCAGATTATAAGACTGGGACCCAGGTACCTCGCAGAGCTGCAGGGGACCTGGATCCCCCTCTCAAGCAGCCAGGGGATGTCTGCGCAATACGGCTTCATCATAAAAGTCCCGGCGGAAGTGCTGGGCAGCAGAGGGGCATGTCTGCGTGTCTCGTGCAGACATCCTCCGGCTGCCCCTGCTGGTCGCCAGGGACATTCGGGCAGCAGAGGGATGTCTGCATGATAGTGCAGACATCCTCCATACTACCTGACACTTCCGTCCATTATGACGGACCGGCTGTTATATTATATCATATTAGATGGAAGTGTAGGGCAGCATGGAGGATGTCTGGAGGTATCGTGCAGTCATCCCCCTGCTGCCCCCACTAGCCACCATGGAGAGACGAGGTAAGAGGGAGGGGGGGCAATGAGAAACGGGGGGGGAGAGACAGGGGGATGGGGGAAAGAGACAGAGACAAGGGGAGGGAGGGGGGAAAGAGACAGAGACAAGGGGAGGGGGTTAAGAGACAGAGACAAGGGGAGGGGTTAAGAGACAGAGACAAGGGGAGGGAAAGAGACAGAGACAAGGGGAGGGGGGAAAGAGACAGAGACAAGGGGAGGGAGGGGGGAAAGAGACAGAGACAAGGGGAGGGGGTTAAGAGACAGAGACAAGGGGAGGGGAGGGAAGAGACAGAGACAAGGGGAGGGAAAGAGACAGAGACAAGGGGAGGGAGGGGTAAGAGACAGAGTCAAGGGGAGGGAGACAAAGAGAGACACAAAGGGAGGGGAGAGACACACAAAGGGATGGAGAGCGACACAAAGGGAGGGGAGAGAGAGAAAGGGAGAGTGGGGGAGGGAGATAACCCTGGGGGGAGGGGAAAGAGAGAGGCAGCATTGGCACATAAAAGGAAATAAAAACAAGAAATGCATTTTTTGATATCATAATTTTTATTAAAAAGCACTTTACATGTGAATATATACAAGTTGAACTTTTTTCCTATAGGCTAGTCTTATATTCAGGCTTTTACTTTTTTTCCTAAAGCAATATCCATAGTTTGGGGGGTCGTCTTATAATCGAGCAAATACGGTATGTACTGTATGTCAATAAGACTGTAGATATATTTTCATTTTTTTTTTAAAATAATCTCTTCCTTTACAGTTCATTTAGGTTCACTGTCCTGCTCCACCAGCGGCCCCCTCCTGTTCGTTGTCCTTGGCTGCCTATTCAGTTCTTCCTCAGTTCATTAGCAAAAGAGCTCGTTTTGAAAACAAAGAGAAACCGGAGTCTCTCTAGAGGTACATGTGTCGCAAATGAATAATTGATTTGAAAGCAGGGGGCAGAGTTTGCATCTCATCTCCCTGGGGGGGGGGGGGGGGGGTGAAAGAACAGAATCCATTTTATCATGTCATAAATAAAAGGTTAACCCCCTCCACTGCGGATGGTTACGGTTTGGGTGATCTCACAGTAACTAGCAAGTTAAAAGTGTGGTTTGATTTAAACAATGTATTTCTTTTTCCATCAGTACAGGGCCAGCAAGCTCTGACCAAGTCCAAAGGCTTCAGCTGGAATGCTTGAATATTCCACACCTCACTATTACATCTTCCTGCATAGTCTTCACCCTGCAGAGCCTTTTCCTTCATCTACAGACCTTATTTTGTTGCCTTCCTCCATTCTACACATAGTAAGGTTGTTTTTTCACCACTGCAGGATTTTGCGCTTGATCCCTGTGATGCTTTCTTCCTACTGCAGCTCCCACCGCCATCTATTTCCCCTGCTTTATGTTGCGTCTTTCTTTCTTCCTGAAATGTTTGACCTCTTGATCCTGGTTTTAACGAATCACTAAAGAAGTATTGAAAACATCTATGCATCCCAGACAGGTCAGAAGACCTGTTGCTCCCACTGATATCTCCAGAGCGCTATGCTATCGCCACCACAAGGGATTCTGGGTAAGGGTATCCGAACAAGACCAGAAATTCCTGCCTTTTGCCATGAACCGGGACCATTTGGAGTGCTATTTAAGATAGTCTTTCAGCATTTCAAGAATAGTAGAGCAGAGTCAGAAAACCCACCATGGAATTTTGTACTTTATGGGACTCATCAGAATGAGATTGCTTTCTAGCAAACTGCTTGTGAGGCAAAGTAGGTCTTAGAGGTAGAAGTCAACATTTTCAGTTCTTATCCTGACCTAGAATCTCTTGCAGAGGTGAAACCACTAGAAACTTCATGTGCAACATAATACAGTATTTAATAAAGTATCTATACCTGGTACTGAAAACTTTTAAATATGTTGCACATTTATTTTTAAATAATTTAAAATCAAAAAGATTTCTAACTATCTTAGATTTGCTTTTATTTTTATTTTTGTCTTGAGCACAGAGGGCACTCTGCATCACCAGCCAACTTTAACACTTGCTTTTCCTGTCCAGCGGAATCCAAGCAGGGCAAACAGGGCTTTTTACCTGATGTAATCCCTGGTATTTACCACCAGTACCTATTTATTATCTCCAAAGGCTGTATTTTGATAGTAAAAGAACCTTGGAAATATTATGGATTAAGAGAAATATGATTCCAATCCCTTTCAAATACTACACCATGCACTGAAAAACAAAGTGTGAACAGATTAATCAAATAGCTGCATACAAAACAATTATATTATTTTTTCCCTTGAATTATCGGTTTACAGATCCTTAAAGAAAGACCCTCCACCGTAAAGGGTTAATGCGTAAACCCGCTCAGAGCTGTCAAACTAAAACCGTCTATTATCCTTTCAATTAGAGCCCAATTTCCACACAGAACTCCTTTGACATTTTTCTGGCAGATTTATATGTTAAAAAAAAAAAAAAAAAAATAACACAAATGAATAGAGGTATCCTTAACGGTGAAGAATTTTGCTTTATGTAGGTGGTTGACAAGTGCATTGATTTTATTATCTTTTAAAATGGCAATTAGTTAAAAGTTAATCAGAACAAAGGCGCTGTCACCTCATGCATCATGCAGGCTCTCATTGTGCGCTAGATGCGAGATGGGTTGTATTTAAAAAAGACTGTGCAGATAAGAAGCTAGCGTCCTTATATATATATATATATATATATTATTTTTTTTTTTTTTTTCCATTAGAGGATTGTCCTAGCCACTGAATTGAGCAAAAACAAGACAGATGAAGCACTTCTACAGCCTCACAAACTTTCACTTGAAGCTCTTTGTTCCCAGAAAGGTCTTTCATGGTTTTGCAGACAAAACAAAAATCCAAAGAACATCCCGTCTTACCTGGGATAATGATCTCCAGGCAGTACTTAAAGGACGACTAAGCTTTATTTGTCACTAGAAGCACAAGTGAAAAAGTACTTGTCCGTAGTCAAAGGAGATACTGGCATGTACTTTTGATATTACATGCCAGTTTGTTCTCCGACAGGAAGCTGCCATGCTTCCAGCCCAGTCTGGTCTGCGACTGGCTCCCTTTGTTGGGGGTGGGGGGGGAGTTTGCTTTTTTCTGGATCAACAAATATGAGTGTGAATGGTTGAACTTTATGGACTACTTGCCTTATTTCAAGACAATTGGGCTCCATTGTGTGCTCTGAGCAATATTAACAACCAAAGAGGGAGTCCCCAATCTGACAATTCTTTAGTAAAAAAATATTGTATTTATTTTAAAACCTTGATAAAAAAATAATAATGATGGCACACACCTTAACGTATGGCACACACCTTAACGTATGGCACGCACCTTAAAGGGACTGTCTGGTGCCCAAAATGCATCTTCCAAATATTAATGAGCTTTCAAAGTACTTAAAAATGCATGTTTTACACTTTGTATTGCTTAAAATATGAAATACTTACAGCTAGATGAAATTGTGAAATTAAAGCAGTTTGCAAGAAACCAGGACTGCCCACACTAGAGGAGTGAAAGTCAATTTATTTGCTTTTTCTTCTTTTTTTTTTGCTGCAGGAACCAATAAGAAGGGAGGGAGGGTGAGAGCTGTTTCTGAGCTGCTTTACAATTACAATGGTACATCCTGAGCTCCTTTCCATTTGCTCCCTCTGGTGGCCACCAGGTGCACACATACTCACCCATACACACCTTTAACCCTTCAACTCCCCACACTTACACAAAGGCCTTGTCCTCTTAGCTGTGCTCTGTTCCCAAGTGTCAACTCAAGAGAACTTTACAACATGTAGAATTATAGGGGACACCTTTCTAGTGAGCTGAATTAACAAACTTATTTAACTCTATCAGTAAGCAGTAGAGGTTTGTAGAATGTATGAATAGGCAAACTTCTCAAGCCTTTATGTAGACAGTTTAAAGGGCCAGTTCTACCTACAGTGTCCACAACACTATTGCATCATGTAAGTTATAGAAAAAGATCTGTCTTATCATTTTTTCCTGTCTCTTAAAAACTGAAAATAAAGTGTTAAAGATGGTATTGCTCTCTCTCTGTCCAAGCCTCTTACTTATTGGATGTCACTCAATATAGAGCCCCCTATGGAATCCTTTTCCATGTAAAATTACTAGACTCACCTGAAAGAAAACCAAGATTTTTTTTTTTCTGAAAAGGGGCAGAATCTGACCCCTACTACAAATTACCCAGTCGCCAGCAGTGAAATGATTTACTTGTAAAACATGCCATATGGACAGTGAACACAGCGGGGTCAGGTGGTCAAGACCCCGGCTTCACCTGCAGCTCAATGAGGGTATGTTTTTAAAATAATATGAGAAAACATTTGCAAACCTCGATCAGGTATGTTATTCTGTCTCATAAATTATTTAAACCGTGTAGATGGGAAGAGATTTCCAATTAACCCAGGTTTCATACAGTAAATTATAAAAGGCCTTCTAAGTTCTTGACTAATTCTGTTCTTCCAAGTCAATTAAATCTGCGACTATTTGCAACAGTTCATGGACTGACATCTGCTCGGCAAACTTCGGAATTCAGAATCGTTGTGTTTACTAGTCTGCTTTTAATAAATAAGAGAGTGGCCAGCTGGGGTGCCTCTGGGTTATTCAAGTAAGAAATCGAAATTACTACAGCAACAGAAAAGACAGCTGGGATATTCGGTCAGTCCTCTGTGTTACTGTTTTGTATTTCCGTTATAAATAGGATTACAGCTATAATTTTCTTTTCTTTTCTTTTTTTAATAGTTAGCCCTCAATTGCAGGCTTGCTCTGGCATGAAACTGGTTAAAGAAATCCAATGTTATCCATAATTGAAAAAAAAAAAAAATTGCAAGAGAAAGACCCAAGACAGGCGAAAGAAAAGGAAAGCTGGACAACGTCACCACCCTATTGCTATTATGTTGAAGTCCGCATGATGGTGGTGACGCTGTACAGCTTTCCTTTTCTTTTGCCTGTCTTAGGTCTTTCCTATGGTACTTGATATAAATTAATATGATATTTAATGATGTTGTTACTTATCGAAAGAGATGACTTGTGTTTGAAGAACTTAGAGTGCAGAGAAATAGCCGAGAACCTGATTATAATATTTATGAAGACAACACACGGTTTTATTTGAAATGATCGCTACTCACGTATGTTTGTGAGTGCATTTACCAGCAGCTATTTATTTTGTTTCTATGGTTAAACATCAATATTGCACTATTATTGTATGTTTTTAATTTAAGGTACCCACTATCCCGTGCCAGTCTTCTCTTTATTTTGTACTATTTATAAGCATGCTGGGGAGTGCTCCAGATGGCTGCGTTTTGTGTGGTGCCACAAGTATTATATTTGTACCGATTTTGCACTGTGTTCACTTGCACAAATCACTTTATTTTTTGCACTAATAGTAAAAAGACCAAGTGGGCTTACTATTTTAACGGAGCGTCTCAGTCACGCTATCAGGCATATGTACAATGTTGAGTGAAGACATTGGATCCTTCGAGGGGGAAAGAATATCCATTGCGGCATATTATAATACCCCTGCTCCCAACCTTACCTTCTAAAAAAATATTTGGGTACACTTACTATATGCTGATAAGACATGGATACTTATCGTCCAGCTGCCAATGTGTACTCATTTCTGGCTTATATAACCCACTTTACCTACTTAACCTTTTGTGGTTAAGTACCTGCGCCTTGGACAGAATATTTCAGAAGGTCACTCCTTGCGTGTTATTCCAATATGTCTAAACACTTTATAGTACTTCTTGTATGCTGATTTTACAATGGAGCAGAATTATGTTGCTATATAAATAAATAATAATGATATGGGGAACATTGTATTAGTCATGAATTCCCAATCACGTCACAGATATAATAATTTAATCACACTGACTATTTCCCCATTTACATTTTCTGCGGGCCAGTATAA
Source organism: Pelodytes ibericus (assembly GCA_036172795.1). Taxonomy (NCBI): domain Eukaryota; kingdom Metazoa; phylum Chordata; class Amphibia; order Anura; family Pelodytidae; genus Pelodytes; species Pelodytes ibericus. The sequence goes on along the minus strand of CM069864.1, from coordinate 18,375,776 downwards.
TTCTAGTTAGCAGCCATGTGACAGAAGGACAGAACACTGACAGGTTGAAAGATTCTGTTGCCATAGGAATAGAAAAAAATTATAGCTAGGTGTAAACGCACATTGAAAGTTTTCAGGTCCTACCATTTCAATATAGCAGGGAAGATGTATACATAGAATATCTCAGAATTCAAACAGTGATCATTTAAAAATGTCTGGCCAGGTGATAAAAAAAAACGTTATTTGGCTAAAAAATAATAATAAAAAAAGAAATGCTGAGCACAGACTAAGTGGGGGGAAAAATTATGCTGGAAAACTAGTTGTCTTTTATTTGTAATTCATGCATTAGACATGCAGCTAAATAATGCAAATAAAAATTGATTTAATCTTCCAAGTGCTCCCAAGGACAGAGAATGGACTTAAAGCAATGCATTAGGGGTAAATGAATACAAAATCAGAGAAGAAAGCCTTGGGAATAACACCATATCGCCTCTGTGTAATGCAAATGTTATTTAGACTTATTGATGTGACTTTCCCAAAGATAAAATTACAACTTTTCTAGAGCAACAGCTTTCGATGAAAGCCGGGCAGAAGGAAAAAGCTATTACAGCAGACAAAAAAAGGGCTTTGTCGGTAGCTGGCCGAGGACAAAGGAAAACAAATCAAAAGTGCACTGGATTAAGTTTACAGCGGTTCTTGTTAAAAAGAACATGTTACTTTGAAACGAAAATCATGTAACAGGAACATCTTTCTCCAGTAACATTTTGCCGTGTGAAGAAATTCCGCCAGAAGATGTTAATATTTCTGTATTGCAGTGTTGGATTTTTCTAGCTCAGGAAACTATGACATTATGAATGGGATGGTAGTACTGATAGTACAACAGGAAGATACTGAAAAGATGGACGAGTTCCCGAAAAAGCTATAAATAAATACTAAGAAAATACGCCGTTAAATCTCCATCCAGATGCTCAGTATTCTTTCAGTGTTTAATTTTAATTGTTTTTTTTTTTATGTCATCCCTAGGTTTTTTTTAATTGTAATTAATTAATTGTGTTAATTTGTAACTAGTTAATGAATAGTTTAGGAGTTATTTTAAAAGCAAATTTGGGTTAATGTTACAGAATGTGTGTTTCTGCGGGCCTAAGAGGAAGTGTAATCAGGTGCCGCAGAGAGCACTCTGGGATGGATTGCATGGCATGCCATGTGGGTGCACAGGCACACCATGTACTTCTTGAAGCCTGTTCCATAGCAGGACCAGATACAGAAGAAAGTACCCAAATTTTAGTTTAAAATAAATTTTAAAAAAAATATTTGCTACCAGGTGGCATGTTAGCAAATTAATACATTTTTTTTATATTATTTTATTTGTGTTTGATGTACCTTTCACAGGACTGCATCTTTATTTTCCTTATTACCCTGTAAAAAATTGTGTATTGTTGGATCCGTTTTGTGAATCCAACCAGTGACCTGATATAGAGACAATACAGTAGGGGGAAAACCTCTGTAAGTAGATTTGAAAATCTGGTCTAAATAGCCAGAGATAAAGCTATTCTGATATGTTTATAAGTATCTAATTTCATCAGTATTATATATACAATCACCATTTATTGATATTGATTAAATATACCAAGCACAACTTAAAATTATAGCGCTTTGATGATGTCTGTACATCTTCCAGAAGCCATTGAACAAGATATATAGACCTAGAGCCCTGTTGTCATTGCTGTTAAATGACAATGCTAGAAGTAAAAGGTCCTGTTGTCTGAATCCCTAGCTAGTAACCACTGACTAAAGAGGATAATTACTAGACGTGCAAAACTAAAATTTTCGTTTCATTTTCGTCCATTCGGACGAACATGTTATTTATTTCGTCTAAAATGAATTTCTTTCATTACTGCATTCGTTTCAGAAGAAATTGGTTCATTATTTTCGTTTCGTTTAATTCGTTCGTACGAATCAATTGACCTACACATTCCATAAACCAAAAGTCTATAAACCGAACGACGTTCGGTTTATAGACTTTCGGTTTATAGAATAGCAATAACATTACATGTATTCTATAAACCGAAAGTTTATAAACCGAATTTCGTTCGGTTTATAGACTTTCGGCTTATGGAATACATGTAATGTTGTTGGCTATCTATAAACCGAACTAGAGTCCCCATTCATACGAATAGGTCAATTGACCTATTCGTATGAATGGGGACTCTATTTCGGTTTATAGAATAGCAATAGCATTACATGCATTCCATAAACCGAAAGTCGTTCATTATGTCGGTTTATGGAATGTATGTAATGCTATTGGTATTCTATAAACCGACTCTATTTCGGTTTATAGAATGCCAATAGCACGAATGGACGAATGATTTTAGTTTATTAACCATTCGTTCATTCGGCTTTCGTTAGTTTAGCATTTTCGTTATTCGTTTTTCGGACGAATGGACGAAAATGCTATTCTCGAACAAAAATGCATTCGTCCAAAAACAAATGCACATGTCTAATAATTACTATTTTTTATAACATATAATGTATGTTATTGTTGACTAACTTAAAAGTACTCATTGATCGACCTCAGAATAATGAGTTGGCCCTATAGGAATCCAAACCTTCAACCCTGAAGTTTAAACAGGTACATAAGTCAGAGCATTAACCAACTGATGGACCTAATAATTAAACCTGGCCTTTAAGACTATGAGAGTTAATTGCTCTAAAGGTGAGATGTGATGAGATGAACATTTTATCTCACTGACTTCGTTATGCATTGTATCTATGCACTGTAACAACGCATCCCTGGTTACTCCTATAAGTATTGGCCATGCATAGTTAAGTCGGTAAGATTATTTGTTTATCACCTGCACTATTTACATTTAGTGAATAAGTCTGCAGGAAGAGTGGCCTCTGAACAAGGCAGGCTTGGGGCCGATGAGAAATATGAAGTTCAGACTGTGCAGAGAAGGGAAGATGTGATAATCCACCTGGCTATGGATGCTAGCTTACAAAACATTACATTACATTAATATTTATTTATTTGGTGTATTACATAAACTAGGTTCGATGAACAATCGATGTAGTCGAGAGCCCCGCTCCCAATCTCCCAATCCAGAGGGAGCGGAGGACATGAGTCACATAAGGGAGTGAAGAGGTCAAAGGGAAGGTGGGGGTAGAAATATTATTAGGGTTGGTTTGGCCAGAGATTAATTATGTGTGCTCTAGTTGGAAGAGCTGTAAGTTTCCTATGTCTAACATTGTTTGAGAACAGCGAGAGCTAGGTGGGATTGGCTAGTGGATGATTGACAGGTATTCTAGTGGGATGAGTAGTAAGCTACCTTAAAGAGGTGAGTTTTAACTATTCATTAAAATGTGAGGTGTAGGCAAATTGAGGTGAGATGAGCGATTCTTCGATGTTTAAAGAGGTAGCTCTGAATTATACATGGTGGATTGAGCTCTTCAGGAGATGCTCACCAGGTTTGTCCCTTGCACAATGTATAGTTAAGTTATTGAGATGGAATGTTCACCCCACCTCGTCTCCCCCCGCACTGGAGGTGAATAACTCCAGTACATGTACTCATACTTTTGACTGGCACTGCAAAACTTGAATTCTATACCACCGCTCTGCCTCTCATTTGTAATATTCTGTTAAGTATGGGCCAACACCCAATACCTAGTGCCATAGAATTATATATTTGTTTGTGCGTGGATGTCTAGATGTCAAATCCTCTCTCCATCCAGTAAATTGAAGGTAAACAGCCCCATTGTACCCGCTTCTCACAAGTAATCTGTGAAAAGTCTGCATTCAGAAGTAGCCAGCTGGAACAACAATGTAATACACGAGGAACTGTCAGACAAGCTAACAGCTTCATGATATATTGCCGCAAGGACAGATTTTGAGGTGTTACAGAAAGCCAGTGCGCGGGTTGTAACACTAACATATTGGAAGCCACATACTATTCTGTTTTATTTCATTTGTTTTCTCTTGGTCCCCAGATCTGGTAATGAAACAAACTTTGCAGAAAGGAGAGACGCTAATGATTTTAGCAGGTGTCCATCTACAGCATCGTCCAAAAGATTTATATATTTGATATCTAGTGTATATCTGTGCTGTACCAGTTCAATTTTGGGCCACACTTGCTGGAAACTAGGTTTATTTCATAAAGTGACTTATGTTCTATGTTGTAAAACTTTCTCGTAATACTGTTATTTTTTAGCCTTTTTTTTTTCCCTGTCGAGGTCTCAGAAGAGCAACAGGGGACAAAACAACTAAACATTTGCTTATGACAAAGCAGGAATAAGCAAAATGAAAGCATTATTAAATATGCGGTTTTTTTCAGGCAGAAATGGCCTGATAAAAACTTGTCCTAAACAGACCATTTTTTTAATAAGGCCAATTGCACATGATTTCAAAAATTACCAAGCTGTTGCCTTTGCAACTAGGGAGTTGTCTTGTCACAGAGCAGTGCTACATGTCAGCAATGAGACCCGACATGGTCCTCGCCACCATAAGTGCGTGAGAGTGTCATCCCCCATTCAGGGTGAATGGTCAGAGTGAAGAGGTAAATCCCAAGTATCAATGGGCTGACTCTCAAGGTCTCAGAGTAAAAGGTCATATTCTCAGACTGAATGGGTAAATCACATTTATTAATAGGGCAGACTCTCAAGGTCTCAGGGTAAAAGGTCAGATTCTCAGAGTGAATGGGTAAATTTCATGTATCAATGGGCAGTTGATCAAGGTTTCAGGGTAAAAGGTCAGATTCTCAGAGTGAATGGGTACATTTCATGTATCAATGGGCAGTATATCAAGGTCTCAGGGTAAAAGGTCAGATTCTCAGAGTGAATGGGTAAATTTCATGTATCAATGGGCAGTTTATCAAGGTTTCAGGGTAAAAGGTCAAATTACCAGAGTGAATGGGTAAATTCCATGTATCAATGGGCAGATTATCAAGGTTTCAGGGTAAAAGGTCAGATTATCAGAGTGAATGGGTAAATCCCATGTATCTGTGGGCAGATTCTCAGGGTAAAACATCAGATACTCAGAGTGAAAGATTCTTGGGATCAATGGGAAGATTCTGAGGATAAATGGGCAGATTATCAAAGTGAATGGGCAAATTCTCATAATAAAAGGTGCAGATTCTCAGTGTTAATGGGCAGATAATCAAATGGGGTGAGACCCACACGATTCATGGAAACATTTAAAATTGTGTATTTAAATACACAATTTATTTAAGACAAAGTTTAATTAATGCATGATAGGGACATCAATAGAATGAGGGGAAGGGGATTTATTAAGTGTGACAACATTATTGGGGGTACCTTGTTAACAGGGTCCTTACACACCACTAACGTGACAGTCTATTTCTTTCACCATTTGGACCATCCCTTCCCTAAGAGGTGACGGGCTGCTGGATGTACAGTCAATCCGTGCAGTGACCTCTGGAGGTCATCTTGCTGCACATAAAGTACTTGCTAGTTGGCTGCAGTTTACTGGAATTGGAGTGCTATGGTGTGAAAAACGAATGCAATTAAAAATAGCTCCTAAGATTTAGTTGTTGGGACATAAATAATGCTGAGAGTGGCTAATCCCCGGCACCAAAGTACATTACTTAGACAACTGATACCAAGTTACGTCTCCGGTGGTCAGGTCGAAGGAGATCGTTTGAAAGACAGATTATATATATATTTATATATATATATATATATTTTTTTTTTTTTAATGTGATGTTGGAGATTTCTGACAAAATATAATTTAGGTGAGAGTTTATGACTTTGTGCATTTAAGGACTGTGTTGTAATATGTCGATCACTGTAATTGGTGACGAGTAATAGGTGATGTTTTACAGAGCTGTCGTGTCCCAAATGACATCATATGTGCAATGTGCAATTACAGCGATGGGTTACCCTTCCCTTTGGTACTGAGAAAGTTAAAACAAACATAGAAAATGGATTGCTGTTGGTTGGAGCAGAATTCTGCTCAGGGATATGCGAGTTCACTTATATACACTTTTTTAACACGTATATTCTTTGGAAATACTACACTATATTATTTATTATTTTTTTTGTTTCCCTTTGCATAAAACCCAGAGAGGATTGCCTCGTATACAAGGGTAATCACTGTGTAAAGTGTTTTTGGTTGTAGCGCACATTTTCACATTGTGTATGTTTGTCTTTTCTGTACTAGTAGTGGAATACTAGTAGATTTTGTTGCTGCCACTTCTGCCACATATAGGCGTAGCTTGTTCTCCACTTTTTAATTAACAATAAAATCATGTGTGTAATGTTTGTTCAAGTCTTGCGGCTCTCATACTTCTGATATGGTTCTTCTGTTAAAGGACAATTGTTGCCAAAAAATAAATGATTCTTTAAGCAGGTTTGGCCACCTCTGCTTTAGATGGAAGGCTTTCAAGTAGAGCTCTTGCTTCCTTATGGAGATAAGGTTTCAGCCAATTGAGGTGGTCCCTTGTGTCTCACTGGGGTATGTCGGGTCTGATTGTCTGTTTGTGCAGAGAGAGGGAGCCTCATGTTTATATGTAATCAGTAGGTTGTCCTTGATAGTGATAGCAGAGGCATCACTAGGGTTGGTGTCACCCGGTGCAGTAACTCATGGTGTCACCCCCATGGATTTCCTCCAATACAATGCCAAACAGATTCCTTAGTAATGCCAGTCAGATGACCCATTAAATATGCCACACACAGGAGCCCCACAAATTATGTCACACACAATAATAACATGGCAGTATTATGTTGCTGTTTATAAGCCAGACAATTTGCTTAATATGCCAGTAATATTTTGCCATTCAGCTGCCATAATTATTTTGCCATTCAGATGCCATAATTATTGTGCATTTCAGGTGCCAGTAATATTGTGCCATTCAGATGCCAGTAATATTGTGTCATTCAGATGCCAGTAATAGTGTGCCATTCAGATGCCAATAATATTGTGCCATTCAGATGCCAGTAATATTGTGCCATACAAATGCCAGTAATATTGTGCCATTCAGAGCCCAGTAATATTGTGCCACTCAGAACCCAGTAATATGGTGCCATTCAAATACCATAATTATTGTGCCATTCAGAGCCCAGTAATAATGTGCCATTCAGATCCCAGTAATATTGTGCCACTCAGAGCCCAGTAATATGGTGCCATTCAAATGCCATAATTATTGTGCCATTCAGAGCCCAGTAATATTGTGCCATTCAAATACCTGTATTATTGTGCCATTCAGAGCCCAGTAATATTGTGCCATTCAAATGCCAGTAAAATTGTGCCATTCAGAGCCCAGTAATATTGTGCCATTCAGAGCCCAGTAATATTGTGCCATTCAAATGCCTGTATTATTGTGCCATTCAGATGCCTGTATAATTGTGCCATTCAGATGCCTGTATAATTGTGTTATTACCATGCTCGTTTCATTGTTCCCTATGTAGAATGTCTGCATCAAATCACACTGGAAAAAAAGCCTGTGCACTATACAAGCAGTAATCTCCAACTTGCACCAAAGTGAGTTTAGGGACTGGATTGTCTCTTTCATTTTTTTTTTTTTTTTAAAGGAACAGAATTGAGTACTGAGTATTATTGGTGCTCTGAATATATAAAGAAGTGCTACTCATAATCGCAACACTCATCTTCCTGCAAATAGAGTGCAGGTTGACATGATCCTATCAGCCGGGCGTGCGCTGCTTTTCATACCAGTTGAGCGATTTTAACCCTGTCATGGCCATTGAGGGGTTACACACAACTCTGTAAACATACCTGCCAACTTGCGAGGTCAGGTGTCCGCTCTACTGCGCATGCACACCTTTCTGCAATCTCTGGTGCCCAAATCAGGAGAGTTGTGAGGTCTGTGTAAAGCATCTCCAAGAGTTAAAACTAACACTATCCATGATACGACTTCTATTAAAGTGCCATGGAACAGATAATGGAAAACCTGCACGAGCCTGTCATAGAAATTACAAATCAGGTAAAAATTAAACTAGGAGTTTAATCCCTCTCTCTGCTGGCTAAACAGCTTCCTGCGTGACCCTTCAGAACTATACAGTGCAATGGATGAATTTGTTGGTAAATCCTATTACACATGCCTAAAGCACTCCAGCCCCTGTGTAATGTAATTATACACCATTCCCTGCAACGAATACCCCACTAATATCTCTCCAAACGGCAGCAGGCACCCAGTGAAGGTCAGCCAGCCAAAGAGGGGAACCAGCTTCAATTAATATTCACACGCTGAGAGTATCCAAATCATCCCTTTTATTGAATCCAAAATAAACAATTCCAGACAAAAATATGCGTCTAATAAACATCACCTAACGCGTTTCGTACCCAAGAAAAGGAAAAGGGGGTCTACTTAACCTTTCGATGGCTGGCAGTGAAGGTCAGCCATCTGAAGAGAGACTATTTGGACATGAGCATCAAGTGTACGGGGCTTGGAGAGATTCCAAACTATTTCACACCCATATCACAGAACTCAACTCATAGCATACTTGGCAATATTTGTGTTTTTCAGATTCCAAGGTCAGCTTTCCGCAGAGTATTCACATATTGCAGGGCATTGGTAAATGTTTACAGTACATGTTATGCATACTGACGTCAGAACAATCTTACCGACTGGCATACCTCCCAACATGCCCCACCAGCACTGCAGATGCCAGGCGGCATGGCTTATCAACTGAACTATTCATGCACAAAATGCACAGAACTCTTCCGATGCTCCTTGGAATGAAGTGGGGACCATGGGATAGTGTCACTGAATCGGGACTGTCCCACATGAAATGAGACAGGTGGGGGGCATGGAGATGTATCCTCTGACTGGCAGCTGCCACAGTTCCCTTGTTTTGTCGGCGGCTGTGTCTCTCTGCTAGTGCAGGACGAGACCCTCGTTTTGCATGGGATCCGCAGGGGAGGACCTTAACTACGTCACCTTTAAAAATGAGGGACTCTCTGCACTAGCAGAGAGAGACCTCTGGACCTCACACTCCCCAATCAGACGAGCGGGGCGAGCTCTCATTGGTCGTGCGTGCGCCAGCCTCTCTACCAGCTCTGCTTTAGCGCGGAGGCAGAGCCGAGACTAAACCCCCAAGTATGTCTGGTTTACTTGGGAGAAGGAGAAACTATTTTTTTTTTACCGTTGCTCTCTCTAAGGAAGCAAAGGTTAAAATAAACCTTAGTTGTCCCTTAATATTGCCCTCAAATGTTTATGTTTTTACCAGCTTGTAAAATCAATAATCATAGCAAGACATGACCAGAAGTGATAAAACAGTAAGTAAAACACTGGACTGTCCTGGCAAAACGGGAGGTAAGAAAGTATGGCAATACATTTAGAAGTGGAATTATACTGTGCCTGAAATATATGTAGAGGAGTGTATGTCATCTCAGTTTGCAACATGCATTGATAATAATGAATAGCATCAGTGTATCCCACGCAGGAGTGATAGGTGTGCGCAGAACGGGCAGTACACCAACACGGAATAGAGCTGAGAGGCCGACGTCAATTTGACAAGCACGAAAAGTATACGATAAAACCTTTGTGCGGCTTGAATCGGCAGCAGAGTTAGTGACTCTGATCAGGGCCGGCCTTAGGGGTATCTGACCTGCGCGATTGCACAGGGCGCAACACCCCAGGGGGTGCCCACCAGCCACTTTAAAAATAAAAGGCTGGGGAGGAGAGGGGAGAGAACAGATATGGGGGAGGCTGGGGAGGAGGAGGAGAGAACAGATATGGGGGAGGCTGGGGAGGAGGGGGAGAGAGAACAGATATGGGGGAGGCTGGGGAGGAGGGGTAGAGAGCAGATTTGGTGGAGGCTGGGGAGGAGGGGGAGAGAGAACAGATATGGGGGAGGCTGGGGAGGAGGAGGAGAGAACAGATATGGGGGAGGCTGGGGAGGAGGAAGAGAGAGAACAGATATGGGGAGGCTGGGGAGGAGGGAGAGAGAGAACAGATATGGGGGAGGCTGAGGAGGAGGAGGAGAGAACAGATTTGGGGGAGGCTGGGGAGGAGGGGGAGAGAGAACAAATATGGGGAGGCTGGGGAGGAGGGAGAGAGAGAACAGATATGGGGGAGGCTGAGGAGGAGGAGGAGAGAACAGATATGGGGGAGGCTGAGGAGGAGGGGGAGAGAGAACAGATATGGGGGAGGCTGAGGAGGAGGGGGAGAGAGAACAGATATGGGGGAGGCTGGGGAGGAGGGGGAGAGAACAGATATGGGGGAGGCTGAGGAGGAGGAGGAGAGAACAGATATGGGGGAGGCTGAGGAGGAGGGGGAGAGAGAACAGATATGGGGGAGGCTGAGGAGGAGGGGGAGAGAGAACAGATATGGGGGAGGCTGGGGAGGAGGGGGAGAGAGAACAGATATGGGGGAGGCTGGGGAGGAGGGGGAGAGAGAACAGATATGGGGAGGCTGGGAAGGAGGGAGAGAGAGAACAGATATGGGGGAGGCTGAGGAGGAGGAGGAGAGAACAGATATGGGGGAGGCTGAGGAGGAGGGGGAGAGAGAACAGATATGGGGGAGGCTGGGGAGGAGGTGGAGAGAGAACAGATATGGGGGAGGCTGGGGAGGAGGGGGAGAGAGAACAGATATGGGGGAGGCTGAGGAGGAGGGGGAGAGAGAACAGATATGGGGGAGGCTGGGGAGGAGGGGGAGAGAGAACAGATATGGGGGAGGCTGAGGAGGAGGGGGAGAGAGAACAGATATGGGGGAGGCTGGGGAGGAGGGGGAGAGAGAACAGATATGGGGGAGGCTGAGGAGGAGGGGGAGAGAGAACAGATATGGGGGAGGCTGGGGAGGAGGGGGAGAGAGAACAGATATGGGGGAGGCTGAGGAGGAGGGGGAGAGAGAACAGATATGGGGGAGTTGGAGAGAGAGAGACATGGCAAGGAAAAGGAAAGGGCCAAACATGGGAAGGGAGAGACACATGCATGGAGGGAGAGGATAGAGACAGGGATGAGGGGCGCCGTGGGGAAGGCCCGCACAGGGCGCCGGAACACTTAAGGCCGGCCCTGACATCTGATGTAGAATTCACTGCTGCCCTCAGCATCTCGGTCCTATTTAGTATATTTTTGGGGTTTGTGTGCTGTCTGTTCGGAGCACACAAACCCCCGAAAATACTCGGCGGGGTCATGCTAGCCAGGCGAGGATACTAGCTTGTCCTGGTCATTTCAGCACCGGCCTACCTTATGTAAAGTGGAATGCAGACTATGAGATTGCAAGGCACTCTTTCCTTGAAGGCAGTTGCATGATAGATGCAGATGAACAAGTTCACGCTAATTTTAACTTAATATTTATTTATTTGCAGTGAGAAGTATTCATTAATAAACTCTGACATGCGTTCCTTAGCATCAATCTTGATTATCAATGCTAATTACCATTTATTTTATAAAGCATTCTGTTTTCTGCCAGCCTTAGATGAAAGATCATGACTATCTGAAATCCAGTTACATTAACCTCTGGGTCTGATATTAGTAGATAATCGGGGCATTCTGTGAGTTCAATCACACTACCAAGAGCAGGATTGATTATTTGTGTTGGTTCTGTAAGCTTTCTTTACAATAATTTGAAAGGAGAAATCAACGTTACTCAAGAACATAGTATCCCATAAAGATTGCTTGAATTTAGAGAATTTAAAATGATCTATAGGGTGTACTCACTATAGCCCGATTTGATCCAAATTTGGCTAGGCAAAAAAACCCCAAAGGGGGCTATTGATTTCATTTTTATTGGGAGGGTTAAGTGGTCATTGACCAGCCCCTTAAACTTCATGAGATCATTGATCTCAGATGTAAACATTGCTACCCCTTTAAAACACCGTCCTATAAGATAATAGTACCAGTCTGCTCACATCCAGACGGTTTTCCTCCACTAAACAGAGATGTGGTATCTGAATTTCCCAGGTGACATTAAACAGGAGACTCGTTCATTATATTATGGTCTCATTTTCCCCACAAATCACATTAGTAGCAGCTTAGGAAAACACATCTCAGGCTGCGTTCTCTGGTGAATGTTTGTATCTCACTGTTGTTCCGAGACAATTTAAATATTTGATGGTTTGAAAATAATTTAAGCCTGTAGAAAAAGGTTCCCAGGGCGTGAATCTTTCTTTTTTGTAAATTAAAAAGCTGAATTTCTGACACTTCTTTCCACAATTTGTTACTAGAGAAAGAAGTGAATCAGACGCAGGAGCAAAACAACCCCAGAGACTTCACTAATTTCACAGATCTCTTTAGACTCCTTCCTCTAAGGTGCATCGCTAGGGTTATAGATCTGCCACTTCCCTCTAAGACTATTAGGGTATGTGACTCCAAAACTCCTTAGCACACTTCCATAAACCTGAATGGCATGCAGCAAAGTGTGGGAGGAGGCAAGAGTTATACGCCCCAGGAGTAAGGAGGGCAACAAGAGCTGTGTCATTGAGGTAGCTGGTATTTTGATGGATCTTGGGGAATATCCATGCAGTGATCAAAAAATGCAAAGATAAAAATAAGACAGTGACAGTCTACTGTGACAGTCTGCTATACTCTCCAGACATCCTAGAGTAAATTACATAATAATAATAAAAAATGTAAGTTCCACATTTTCCCTGTCTATTCCTCTTGAAAGGGGCATCCACAGTCACCTCTCAAAGGCATCCCACACAAAGCATTGGATGTTTACATGCATCTCTAGATAGAGAGAGCACACATAAGGGGCTTTTCACAAACAGGTGAGTTGCAGGTGAGCTGTGTTGAGGTGAGATGAACATTTCATCACATCAGTTTAGCTATGTAATTTGCAGTGACAAACCTGTTTAGTTTCTCCTATTTAGCAAATTCAGGTTTGTCCCTGCACAATACTCAACTCAACTCACTTAATCTTACCTGCAACTCACCTTTTAGTGAATAGTCCCCAGAGCCATCATGCTGCCTCACCACCACACATTCATTTTATGCTAAAATATGGAACAGCAAACACAGAGAGCAGTCTTATTGCAGTATCCCCCCCTTTGGGAGGAACAACCCCACAATCAACATTTAATGCATCTGTATAAATAGGGCTTTTGAGCGATGCTGCTCTTGAGCACTGTTTAAAAAGTGATTCTATTACTTCTGGACATTTTGACTGAGGCTTCACAGCTGCTGCTCTGCTGTTTGGCATCTGGTGACAGAGAAAACCTGTCTCTATGATGCCACAGAGCACAGCTCCATCCAATGCAGCCCGCTAGTCTTTTCCTTTTAATAACTTTTGAATAGTGCACAGTCAGTTCACTGCTCACAAGACAATGGTGCAGAAGTGTTTAGGGCAGGGGGTGTCCCTTTTTTTTTTCTGCAGTGGACCACCCAGAAATGCATTTGTGTATTGGGCCATATTATTTTTTTTTTTATTTTTTTTTTACCAAAGTTGTGAAGAATAGCTTATTAAGCATATAAAAATGTTTGCTTATTTATCAGTAAAATGAAAGCACTCCATTAACAGATTATATCAACTTTATTGACAGGCTAATCAATATACGGGTAATAAAGCCAATTGCTTTCAGATTTGGCCCACTTGACGCATGTTGGATAGCCCCCTGGTTTAGAGTTTAGTCCGTCTTTAATAAAATGTAATAATAGATTCAGATAAACTCTTCAAGTCACCCAAATTACTATGTCTGAGGATTGTGCAGACTCCTTGGCTCGTCCTGCTTGAGTTAAATATTCAGAGCATCATCTGCTTCTTCAGTGGAAAACTTAGCCTATCATATCGCAGACACATTGTAGACTAAGCATGAATTCCACAGCTCAGTGTAAATTCCCAAACCCCCTCATTGTTACACATCACCCTACCTGATCACCAGTATTACGCTCTCACATTCCCACACCTCAGTAATGGTCAGTACTGAGGTTGGAATCTTCACCAGGGGAATGTATCATTGCAGTATATTATCTGACTGTACTCTACGTGACAGCTGCTCAATATAACTAATAATAACCCCTACAATATTTATACTAAGTGCACAAAAAGTCCCTGGGTGAGGTGCAGAAAGACCTGACACAGAGAAAGCACATCCCTCAAGGAGTTCATACGCCGACCAGACAGTGAGCAGGTCATCTCTTGTAAACACTGCACTGTGATGACAATAAAGCAGACTAGCCAGGATAGACCAAAATCGTTCAGGGCCCCCACCAAAAAAACAGGACACAGGACTGTCATGTCAGATCCAGGACTGTTGGCAACTATGGATTACGCGTAAACATTATCCTTCAACAGCATTCAAAGGTTTAGCTGGGTACAAATAAAAAGGCAAAATACAAAAATACAGTTTAATATTTAAATCAAGTAAATATTTTGACTGCATGGTCTTTTTTTGCTTATTATGTTTCTTTAAATCCCATGCCCCCTGTGCATCCCTATTGATTAGACTCACGACCCCACTGTACAGACTGTTCCTTGGATCTCCGAGGTCCACTGCTATCTCAGTTCACGCAGCCTTAATTGGGCTTGCTCCTCTCTAATGAGCCTGCTCCCTCGGACTCATTAGAACCTAGAACCATTAAAGCATTGTAAATGAAGACAACAGTCCAAATAAGCAATTCAAATATATGTAAAAATATATACAGACAGTAATTCCCCTGAAGTCAGTCGGCTGATAGGAAATACACTGCTTTAGGTTAAACCTGTACAAAATGACCAAAGAGAACTTTAGTGTGATGTTTCTTTAAAGGTCAACTAAACTTAGGGGAATCAAGGGTTAAAAAAGAGTGCCCACCCCCTTTCTTGTAAACCTGACATGAATCTTTACAGGTATAATGGGGTTTACTCTTAGCTGACTTGCCCCCCACCATCTGAGTAGGGTCTGTCGGGCTCTAAGTCTCTCTATACTAGTGAAGAGAGAGACCTCCATTTTTAAATGCCACCAACAGAGGGGACCTAGATAGGGGCATCTCTGCACTAGCAGAGGGGGACTGTTGGCGGCAGCCGAAACCCTGATCCTTCCTTTGTAAGCATCATGACTGCCGATGAGATGATAACTTGGCACGTACATTCAAAGGTGTGTGGTAGCTTCACCTCATACTAGTGCCACCCATTTGTGTTTCACTTGTGCTGCTATATCAGAAGCACAAGCGGAAAAAAAAAAGTTTAGTGGCTCTTTAAAGAGTCATAATGGTGGTCTATTAGTAAATATATGTGCATCTCTCCCTTGTTTTAAATAATACATAAAATACTGGCCTGGTTATAGGAATTTTAAGAAGTATGTTACCTCTAGTGTGTGTGTGTGTTTGGTTTTAATGTATTTATTCAGGATAACCTGAATAACCATATTTTTTGATTATTCGGCCCCGCCAAGGGAATTAAAGTTTCCTGCTGGTGAAGAACTATGAACTTAAAAGACGTTTTGAAAATGTTTATTGTTTTTTGACAAAAATAATGAAAATAAATGAATTTAAGTTTCAGACATTTAATAATTCTATTCCCCAGCAAACACTAAATGAGGCTTTTATATAAAGCGAAACTCTCAGAGAAAGAACAACTGTGCTCAATAAAAAAAAAAAACAAAGAGGGGGGGGGGGGGAGCAGACAGAGAGAATTGATAATTTTGGTTTTATTTTCTACAATAATTTTTATATACTGGAGAGTTCACAAAATGGGCTCACAGTCTCTTAAATAAAAAAAATCCTCCAATCCCAGTATTGAAAATAAATTACCCCAAGGAAATGTAAAACATAATTATTATCACGTACCAAACTTTAGTGACAAAGAACCTGGAGAATATATTGAAAAGGAAAAAGCAACTCAGATTTAGACATTTAAGAGAGCTGAGGAGCAGGCAACAGTGCACTGATTAGAAGAGAATTGTTTAGAAAGGGAGCTCAATTACACTACAGAATATTACAAAACAGTGTTGTCTGAGAAAATGCACTCATGGGACAGGCTATAAATGAATACCAGTTGCTATTTTGTTTTAGAGGATTTATAGATGTAATAATCAGTATATTACCTGCTTTTTTTCCCAACAGCTGTGTCTATGAAGAAGCAGGAAAGGATATCACCAATGTTCAGCTTCCCACAGTGTGAGCCAAATAAGATAACCAATTGGTTATCTACTTGGCATTCTTTGTTTCTATTCATTTAAAACATTTTGATTTGGTCCATTAAATGAATATATGTGGCCCAGCTAGCACTTCAAGGAAAGAGTTAACAGAATCACTTTGTATCCCACTGGTCCTGTCCATTCTTACAGTGTTTCTTGCTTAGGGTTCACATACAGGGGAGCACAGGACATTCCAAAATAACTTACACCACCCAAGAATGTTAAGCGTCTGCTGATATTTCCCTCTGTCCCTCCTTAGACCTAGAAATCTGCCAAGTTTTGGCCAGTGTAAATAATCTACTTGAAAGACGTCTTTAAAAATATATTTATATATATAAATATACATGAGCGACCACAGGATTTTTTCCCCCCGGGGGTAGCAAAATAGACTCCCCAGTTTTCCCCTCTTCCATCCCAATAACTCCTTACCTCTGTGACATTGCCTAACTTTGTTGGCTCAAGAGAGGGCTTTCCTGGTGAAAGGCAAATGTTAGTTAAAATGATATGACAGTGGTACTAGAAGCTAACATACCAGCATGTACCTGCGCAACATGAGAACTTTAGTTTACAAAGGATTAACTACAACTACCCCAAATTCCTATGCTGTTAAGCCAGTAATGAGTGACTTAATATTACTACTTTATCCGTGAAAGAGGGTTGAGATGGGAGTTTTAAACTTAAGGCCAAAGTAGCCAAGTTAGAAAGATTTCTCCCATTCAGCTGATTGGGAGAATTTTTCTAAATCGGCTACTTTGGCCTTAAAGTTTGGAATTCCCATCTCCATTGCCTGCAATTCTTTCTTTCATGAATAAAAGCCTTAGGTTGTGTGTTGTAGCCCCTACCTTTCCCCTCCAACAGTTAGCTATTAAAATAATAATCAACTAGCCATGTTGTGTGCTCAACATCATGGGAATTATAACGTACATATCATATATCTAATATATCTAATTCTACACTTTCCAAACAACTGACCATCAACCCTATCTAATAGCAGCCAATTAGTACGGATTAATATGGTATTTCCCTTCAACTCAACCTACATTTCTCCCTGTGCCTTGGAAGCACCTTCACTCTGCATCTCTTTTTCTCCCATCCATCCAGTTGATCTATAACATGTTGGTACTGGTGTTGCTGTTATGCTTTGTTTACTCTATTTTTCCACTCCAATGTTAATTCAGATTGTTATGAATGATACTGTATCCGATTCATTTTTCGTGGTGTACAGT
Organism: Pelodytes ibericus; assembly: GCA_036172795.1. Lineage (NCBI taxonomy): Eukaryota > Metazoa > Chordata > Amphibia > Anura > Pelodytidae > Pelodytes > Pelodytes ibericus. The sequence goes on along the minus strand of CM069864.1, from coordinate 18,358,542 downwards.
AGGATGTGATTGATGCATGGCACATGGTATATATACCATAAAGAACAAAAATAGCTACTGCAGAGATGAGCATGTTAAACTCTTTTGTTAAAGAGACTCAGTCACCTAAATGTTGTGTCTTCTCTGTTGACACAATTGATTCTTTTTTGATACAAAAGCTTTATAAATAATGATGTACACATTCTTGTTAGAAAAATTGACAGCTGACGGATATATTAAAGGATAAGTGTAACAAAGAATACCTTATGTTTAAAAGAAATATTACATTAAAGGGACACTACCACTTAAATAAGATGTAACTAGATAACATGGTCATTCAAAACAAACACATTTATCAATCATATGCCATTGTTTTGTTTTTTATTTGATTCAATTAATTGCATATAAAAGGAAAAATAAAAGTAAGTGTTTATCTCCTGGCTCCATTTTGTGAGGATTTCCCATGATGCAACATCGTACAAAATCTCCCAGCCAGTTTCCGTTTACAACTGTTGCCAAAGCCTGCATGATCCTGTGAAGGCTTCTGTGTATCAATAAGGCAGGACTAGGTGGCTGTGGAAACCTTTGTTTACCTACCTTCCAACACAAAGAGAGGAGAACTGCGCCCCTTGTGATGTAATAGTTACCCTCCCATTCAATGCAAGTCTATGATCAGAATTCTGACTTATAGACTGTATTCTGTGTCCCCAGCCCCAAAGTGAGATACTAGTGCTGTAAAGTCATTAGGGGGTGGCAACCAAAAACTTTACATTTCACAAAATGGCAGCGCCCAGTCACACTTGTTAAATATTGTATTAATTAAACTCACATAACAAAAACAAAATACATATCTGAAATCAACAATCCAAAAAAAAAAAATTAACCCTTTTCATTTTTTAGTGGGAGTGTCCCTTTAAATGTAGATGGTATAAGTAGAAATTATTTAATATATACCGGATGTCAGGGCCGGACTGGGAGAAAAATTCGGCCCGGGCATTTTTTTATCACAGCGGCCCACTAAGAAGGGGGCGGGGCAGAGGAGGTGTGTTTTGTCATCACCAATGACAAACACGCTCCCTCTCAAAGTGAGCATGTTGGTTCAATGCTCTTCCAGGGCAGACCATGCGCAGAGCTCTGCTGAAGAGCTCTAGCATGAGAAAAAAGCCCTGTATTTGTGGTATTGTGTAATAAGGTCGGTTTTAGTTGTGTTGTGTTTGTGATGTAATGTGATGCATATGTGGCTAGGGGCTGTAGAGAATGTGTGTATAGGGGATATAGTAAGTGTGTGAATACAGGCTATAGTGTGTGTGTGTGTGTGTATATATAGATGTAGTGTGTGTTTAGGGGTGTAGTATGTGTTTGCTTACAAAGAATCTAGTGTGTGTATATATACACACACATATATATATATATATATATATATATATGAGTCTAGTGTGTGTTTGAAGGACCCAGAATGTGTATAGGAGATCTAGTGAGTGTGTGTGTTTATAACGGTTTCAGAGTGTATATAGGGATCTAGCGTGTGTATGTGTGTAGATGATCCAGAGTTGGGTAAGTGTGTGTCTGGAATGTAATGTGTTTAGGGGTGCAGTATGTGTGTGAGGGGTGCAGTGTGTGTGTGTATATATATATATATATATATATATATATATATATATATATATATATATATATAGAAGTATTGTGTATGTCTGTTGTGCAGTGTGTTGGGGGTTCTGTGTGTGTGTGAGGGGTGCGGTGTGATGAGGGGGGCGGTGTGTGTGAGTGCTGTGTATGATGTGTGTGAGAGTGCTGTGTGTGAGAGTGCAAGAGTGCTGTCTATGATGTGTGTGAGTGCTGTGTGTGAGAATGCTGTGTGTGCTGTGTGTGAGAGTGCTATGTGTGTGTGATGGGTGTGAGAGTGCTGTGTGTGATGGGTGTAAGAGTGCTGTGTGTGATGGGTGTAAGAGTGCTGTGTGTGATGGGTGTGAGAGTGCTGTGTGTGATGGGTGTGAGAGTGCTGTGTGTGATGGGTGTGAGAGTGCTGTGTGTGATGGGTGTGAGAATGCTGTGTGTGATGGGTGTGAGAGTGCTGTGTGTGATGGGTGTAAGAGTGCTGTGTGTGATGGGTGTAAGAGTGCTGTGTGTGATGGGTGTAAGAGTGCTGTGTGTGATGGGTGTGAGAGTGCTGTGTGTGATGGGTGTGAGAGTGCTGTGTGTGATGGGTGTGAGAATGCTGTGTGTGATGGGTGTGAGAATGCTGTGTGTGATGGGTGTGAGAGTGCTCTGTGTGATGGGTGTGAGAGTGCTGTGTGTGATGGGTGTGAGAGTGCTGTGTGTGAGTGCTGTGTGGTATGGGTGTGAGAGTGCTGTATAAATGTTAGAATGGATTGTGTGTGTGTGTAGGGGGGGGGGGGTAAATAAACAAATAAAATAACAGGCATTATGTCCGGGGGGGACATAATGCCTGTTATTGTATTTGTTTATTTACCCCCCCCCCCCCCCCCCACACACACACACAATCCATTCTAATATTTATACAGCACTCTCACACCCATCACACACAGCACTCACACCCATCACTCTCACACACAGCACTCACACCCATCACTCTCACACCCATCACACACAGCACTCACACCCATCACTCTCACACACAGCACTCACACCCATCACTCTCACACCCATCACACACAGCATTCTCACACCCATCACACACAGCACTCTCACACCCATCACACACAGCACTCTCACACCCATCACACACAGCACTCTTACACCCATCACACACAGCACTCTCACACCCATCACACACAGCACTCTTACACCCATCACACACAGCACTCTTACACCCATCACTCTCACACCCATCACTCCCTTCTTAACTTTAGACTGGGAGGCGGTGTTCCCTGGTGGTCCTCGTGGAGAGTGAACTCTAGCCTGTGGGCTAGAGTTCACTCTCGCGAGATCCGGTCGTTGCCATGGCAATGCTCCGGATCTCGCGAGAGGAACCCGGTGGAGCTGCAAGTTAAAGCTCCGCCGGGTCCTCTCCCTCCCTCTCTCCCCGCCGGCGGCCGCATTTGAAGGCATGTGGGCCGGTGAGGGAGATCTTTGATGTCCTCACCGGCCCTTCATGTCAAACAGCGGGGATAGTGCCGGCCCTGCATAGACCGGCAGGGGAGATCCTGGGACCCAGAGGCCACAGCTGGGACCTCCCCTGCCGGTCTCGGCCCATGGCCACCGCGGCCCACCGGGCATTTGCCCGGTGTGCCCGATGGCCAGTCCGGGCCTGCCGGATGTCATATCTTCCAACTCTTGCCCCCCTGGCAAATCGTGACACTGTGGGGGGCAGAGAGCGGTAGGCGCTGTCACCCCATATGGTGGCACTACTGTGCTTAATGCTGTGCATGCACAGTAACAAGTTCTCAGTGTCCCAGACACCAGAGTATTACATTTTTAATGTTGGATTGCGGTCCAAAGAACCTCTGTCCCACCGAGCTCTACCTCTGTCCCAAAAAGCAGGACAGAAAGAAGAGTTTGGCAGCCAGCGGGATTGCTTATAAAATAATGACTGTCCCGTTCAAAGCGGCACAGTTGGGAGGAATGTTATGTAACCCTTTTTTAATGTGTTTTTTTTTTTTAATTACAAACATACAAAAAAGATCATCATTTTACCATATTAATCTGATCATAGGTTACAATAAAAATACGGTACAATACAAACACAAACTAAAAGGCGTGCTATCTCTTCATCGGTCCAGATATATTATATTAGCCAATCAAAAATCACAATTAATAATTCCTCCCATCTGTACATTGTACACTAATCTGAGATATATGTGCTCCCCAGGATATCTCACCGTCATTCCTCAAGTTCCAAGCTATTACTATCTTAATTACCAGCAGAATATGAATATCTAGTAAGGTGAAGAGATAATCTCTTGATTCAACAGGTCATTAAGAAGAGCAAAGGTTTTCCTCTAAGTCATCTGGATCTTATCACATGGAACATGCTACCAGTTGGTCCTTCCCAGAGATGCTCTTAGCATTCAATTTTCACGATCCAAAGGTTTTAGGATATTCGTCTTTGAAGTCCAGGATTATCGTATCATGATCTGTCCAAGACATTGAACCTATCAATACCTTTTTACATAATTCTACAATTGGAGCCTTGAGCAAAACCTTGTCAGATATGTCTCAGATATGATTTGTGAGCAAACAAACATTAAGTGTTTCTCCAGAGATCACCGTTTATGTTCGACCATCAAAGTCTGGAAATCTGTAGCCGTTTGTGTCAAACATGTTTTCCCTTTTCTTGCCCTTTTGTGTCTTTTTGTGCAAATATCCAATATGTTAAAATCGCCTGCAGCTTTAAAGATTCCCTAAATGTATTCAGGCGCAGACCCAGAAAGGCCACTTGATTTTTTATTAGGAGGGGCATACATTAAACAGTTATTTAACCCTCTGTGTTTGTTTAGCTCTATTAGGGTGCGGACATGTTGTTTAGAATCCTGGCTCAGACCTTCCTTCATCTGATATAAACATAGAATGTGTCGGCAGATAAGAACCATCCGGTCCATCTAGTCTGCCCATATTTCTAAATACTTTTATTGGTCCCCAGTTCCCGGTCTTATAGCTAGAATAGCTTTATGCTTATCCCACGCATGCTTAAACTCCTTCACTGTGTTTACCTCTACCACTTCCGCTGGAAAGCTATTCCATACATCCACTACCCTCTCAGTAAAGTAATACTTCCTGATATTACTTTTAAATCGTTGCCCCTCTAATTTTACACCTTGTCCTCTAGTTTTGGTAGTTTTTCTTTATTTTGGATTTTAGAGTTTGAGATTAATACATGGCTTGACAAATTGAATTTAGTTTTAGGAGCCAGCCAAAAAATCTAGGAGCCAGAAAACAGCACTTACATATCATCACACAGACATATGTACACACACACACACACACAAAGAGTCACAGAGAGACATATCCAGAGTCAGACACATATAGAGAAAGAGACTGCCACATACAGAGACAGACACATACATACAGACAGATACTTTTACAGAAACAGACACATACTGTCTCATACAGACAGAAACACACACACACACAGACATATCCAGACAAAGACAGTCACATACAGAGACAGCCACATACATACAGACAGATATACAGACATAGACACACACAGTTAACACACATACATATACACACAAAGAGTCACAGAGAGACACATACAGAGACAGACACATACATACACAGTCTGTCACAGAAACAGGCACATAAAAAGACAGACAGTCTCATACAGACAGGCAGAAACACACAGAGACACATACAGACAGTCACATACAGAGACAGTAACATACATACAGACAGAGACATACAGTCAAAGACAGATACATACAGAGACCAGCACATACAGACAGTTACAAGCCAGCAGCTAGTGCGATTTTTCCCCCAGTAGTCATATTCGACCGTCCAACTCCTGAAAATGTTAGTGAATTACCAATTCTCCATGCTTTCTATGGGATTCAATGACAAGATACGAACATATTAAATGATGGTCGAGTTGGATGCGGAATTTTATTCTTTGTTATTTTATTTGTATTTCTGGAAATAGTTTTCACAATAGCACTTTTCCTTCAATTTCTGTTGGAAATATGTAAATGTTGCAAAGGATTACCTGATCGTTCCTATCCCAAAACTGATCCAACCTGACCTGACTTAAATGCCTGTTTTCTTCCTATTAAACATGAACATGAAAATTAATTTAACATTTTTTTTTTAACTGCTTTTGTATTACTGCTAAATAACAAAACGCTGTTCTATGGCTGACAAGCTATTCTTTACCATTACTACATAACCTACCAACATTTCAAATGTCCAAAGAGGGAAACTTTTATTTTTGTGGGAGTGGCTGAAGTAGTGGTTATGGGTGGGGCATTAACAGAATATCTTCAGTGACTTTACAGCTATTTGGTAACATATATAAAGTCATTTTAATAAGTCATTTGGAATAAAATTAAATTATTTGATTGAGACAAATTAATATAAAAACACATTTACTGCAAATTAAACACAAATATATAGTGAGTTGTTTTGCTCTAAAGCTCTGTAATGCACTTTTAAATTAACCTTATGAGCCCCCCTGAGAAGGCAAGATGAAGAGGGGATTTGAGTGCAAAATATGGACTGTCCCTCCTAAATAAGGAGATAACTACAATATACACAATCTATGCAGTAAAGAGTGAACCCTGGTGAACTGCCAAATGAACTGCAATCATCAGGCAAAAGCAGGAGATTTGGAAATATATTTCCAACTTCTCTTTCAAACTCAGCTATTCATTCAGCCACATTTTTACAGATCAATGTTTAGTGACTAGATCAATGTGACCCTACAGACCATATTTTAAGGACTGATGGCACCCACCCACACACTACAACGACTGCCACCCAATCAGTTATCTGCAAGTTCCCCCTGTTTCTAGAAATGGAAGATGCCGCATACAGCGCCTCGTGCTCGCTCCCCTTCCCCTCGGGATTGGAAGGCTCCGCATCCATGTTGTTCCATGGACGTGTCTGTGGGTGCTACCACATGCGGCGAAGGGGAGGGATTGGTAAGGGGAAAAAAATGGCACATCCGATGCAGTGAGTTTGAGGTGAATTAAGTCAGTTTCCCAGTCTTCTTTGTCAAGCTTTATATAAATAGAGAACATCAAATCGGATAACATGGTTCTGCAAGAGGCAAGTCTCCCCCACCCCTGCCTTCAGTGGATTCTCCTTTGGTGAGAGGAAGACTCTGGCAGGACCTCAGGGGAGGTAAGATGTACAGTGCACTGTGTGTTTGTGACTGGATGTGTATACCGCACTGTGTGTATATGCGAGTGTATATCTATGTACTGCACTGTGTGTATATGTATGTACTGCACTGTGTGTATATGTATGTACTGCACTGTGTGTATATGTGAGTGTATATCTATGTACTGCACTGTGTGTATATGTGAGTGTATATCTATGTACTGCACTGTGTATATCTATGTACTGCACTGTGTGTATATGTGAGTGTATATCTATGTACTGCACTGTGTGTATATGTATGTACTGCACTGTGTGTATATGTGAGTGTATATCTATGTACTGCACTGTGTATATCTATGTACTGCACTGTGTATATCTATGTACTGCACTGTGTATATCTATGTACTGCACTGTGTATATCTATGTACTGCACTGTGTATATCTATGTACTGCACTGTGTATATCTATGTACTGCACTGTGTATATCTATGTACTGCACTGTGTGTATGTGTGAGTGTATATCTATGTACTGCACTGTGTGTATGTGTGAGTGTATATGTATGTACTGCACTGTGTGTATATGCGAGTGTATATCTATGTACTGCACTGTGTATATCTATGTACCGCACTGTGTGTATATGTATGTACTGCACTGTGTGTATATGCGAGTGTATATCTATGTACTGCACTGTGTATATCTATGTACCGCACTGTGTGTATATGTATGTACTGCACTGTGTGTATATGCGAGTGTATATCTATGTACTGCACTGTGTATATCTATGTACTGCACTGTGTGTATGTGTGAGTGTATATCTATGTACTGCACTGTGTGTATGTGTGAGTGTATATGTATGTACTGCACTGTGTGTATGTGTGAGTGTATATGTATGTACTACACTGTGTGTATATGTGAGTGTATATGTATGTACTGCACTGTGTGTATATGTGAGTGTATATGTATGTACTGCACTGTGTGTATGTGTGAGTGTATATGTATGTACTGCACTGTGTGTATGTGTGAGTGTATATGTATGTACTGCACTGTGTGTATATGCGAGTGTATATCTATGTACTGCACTGTGTGTATGTGTGAGTGTATATGTATGAACTGCACTGTGTGTATGTGTGAGTGTATATGTAAGTACTGCACTGTGTGTATGTGTGAGTGTATATGTAAGTACTGCACTGTGTGTATGTGTGAGTGTATATGTAAGTACTGCACTGTGTGTATACCGCACTGTGTATATGTATGTACTGCACTGTGTATATGTGAGTGTATATGTAAGTACTGCACTGTGTATATATGTGAGTGTATATCTATGTACTGCACTGTGTGAATATGTGAGTGTATATGTATGTACTGCACTGTGTGTATATGCGAGTGTATATCTATGTACCGCACTGTGTGTATATGTGAGTGTATATGTATGTACTGCACTGTGTATATATGTGAGTGTATATCTATGTACTGCACTGTGTGAATATGTGAGTGTATATGTATGTACTGCACTGTGTGTATATGCGAGTGTATATCTATGTACTGCACTTTGTGTATATGTGAGTGTATATGTATGTATTGCACTGTGTGTATATGTGAGTGTATCTGTATGTACTGCACTGTGTGTAAATGTGAGTATATATGTATGTACTGCACTGTGTGTATATGTATATACTGCACTGTGTGTATATGTGACTATATATGTATGTACTGCACTGTGTGTATGTGTGAGTGTATATGTATGTACTGCACTGTGTGTATGTGTGAGTGTATCTGTATGTACTGCACTGTGTGTATATGTGAGTGTATATGTATGTACTGCACTGTGTGTATATGTGAGTGTATATGTATGGACTGCACTGTGTGTATATATGAGTGTATATCTATGTAGTGCACTGTGTGTATGAGCAGTGTATCTGTATGTATTGTACTGTGTGTAAGTGTATGTGTGTACAGCACTATGTATATGAGAGCACAGTGTATCTGTATGTACTGCACTGTGTGAATGTATCTGTGTACAGCACTGTGTATATGAGAGCACAGTGTATATGTATGTACTGAACTTTGTGTATGTGAGCACAGTGTATGTATGTACTAGACTGTGTGTGAGTGTATGTGTGTTCAGCACTGCGTATTTGAGAGCACAGTGTATCTGTATGTACTGCACTGTGTATATGTGACAATTTTCACCAGAATACTCATGCTTCTGTTTCGAATATCTTGAGGGTTATTGATTATGGCCATTGTCACCAACAAAATGATTTTTTGCATAACTTTATGGGTTTTATAAGTGGGAAAAAAGATGGAGCAATTCCTACTATTTATTTGCGTTTTCCACTCTCCCCCACGACAGACGATGTAAGTTAACACGACAGACAATGAAATAAAACAAATTAAAAAATGTGCACCTTTGTGTTATACACTTTGTTAAAATTCATAAATAATACATTATTTACCCTCCTATTTTGTGGCAGCTGCCAAATGGGTCAATTTTCTGGTGCAATTAATTTTTAAACATGTATTTTAATGGCGTCATTGTCCATATAGCGGCCTGGCTTCTAAAATCCCTGCTGTTGGCTCATAACTATTTTGCCTGGCTCCTAAAACAAACCAAGCTGACTCCTAAATTGGTCTCTTTGACTCCCTAAGTCCTACAGGTCCTAGCTAAAATGCTCAGTCGGTTGCCACAGCTATAGATTATCTATAAAAGAAAACCCCTGTATAAATCTCATTATGCTCAGCCAAACATTAATAGAATTGTCAGTGTGCGGCTTATAAATTTTCTTTTAAAAAAGTATCCATTTTTGGATTCATCACTATGTTTCTGAAAATGTTCCTAATTAGTTTTAACTGGGCCCTGACCACAGCATTGCTTGTAACTTACTGTTCCTTCCTTTTTATTTATTTTGTAATAAATCTGTCCAGACCGTTTTACAATTTTTGTACAACGATATTTCCGGCGGGGGGGTGGGGGGTTCATTCGAATGTTACTCCCTTGGCAGGGAAAAGCCGCAGTTCTGACTTTTGATTTTAGCAGGGGTGGATGACACGTCCCTGCTGAGTATCCAAAAAACAAAACAGAATAACAGACAGTGTTTACTTCTCCATATACAATGTGTCATTCTGAACACATTCTATTACCTAAACCTTAATCTATACCGTGAATGTAAAGAATCGAAAATGGCCTATACATTGGGAGTTTTGTATAAACTTCCAGGCTGCTTCATCGCTCATAGAATGTGTCGGCAGATAAGACCCATTCGGCACATCTACTCTGCCCAATTCTCTGAATACTTTCACTAATCCCTGGCCTTATCATATCTAGGAAAGCCTTCTGCCCATCCCGCGCATGCTTAAACTCCTTCACTATTTACCTCTACCACGTCTGCTGGGAGACTTTTCCATGCATCCACTACCCTCTAATTAAAGTAACACTGATATTACTTCATTAAATCTTTGCCCCTCTAGTTTAAAACTATGTTACAAATAACGTATGGCGATTTCACCTTTATTTATACCTCCCCAGATTTTTTAGTGTATGGATTTCCATACAGAGCCCCAACTTGGTTTAGCACAATTGTAAGCAAAAGCATAGAGCATACCTGCCAGCACTGCGAATCGGGACACTGGGGGGCTGAATCTGGGAGAGGTGTGTGTCAGCACTACCGCGCATGTGGTGAAGCTGGAAACGGAAGCCGAGGCACCACTGTGTATGTCCAGACACCAGAAAATCTGACCAGGACTGTGGAATTGAGGTCCTGACTCCAGCTGTCCCAATGAGCTCTACCCCTATCCCAAAAAGCACGACAGCTGAGAGGTATGATAGAGTCAAAGAAAAATGCGTTTTTCTAAATTTGCAGTGTCCTGTTTATGAAATCCCTGGTGGCTTGATATACAAATCACACATATCCCTTTTAAAGTAATTGCTTTGCATAGCAAGCCTCAACAGGTGATGTCATAACCAGGAGACTCATCTTCTTAATCAAGGAGATGTCATAACCAAGAGACATATCTTATTAATCATGAAGATGTCATAACCAGGAGACTCATCTTCTTAAACAGGAAGATGTCATAACCAGGAGACTCATCTTCTTAATCAAGGAGATGTCATAACCAGGAGACTCATCTTCTTAATCAAGGAGATGTCATAACCAGGAGACACATCTTCTTAATCAAGGAGATGTCATAACCAAGAGACACATCTTCTTAATCAAGGAGATGTCATAACCAGGAGACTCATCTTCTTAATCAAGGAGATGGCATAACCAGGAGACACATCTTCTTAATCAAGGTGATGTCATAACCAGGAGACTCATCTTCTTAATCAAGGCGATGTCATAACCAGGAGACATATCTTCTTAATCAAGGTGATGTCATAACCAGGAGATACATCTTCTCAATCAAGGTGATGTCATAACCAGGAGACTCATCTTCTTAATCAAGGTGATGTCATAACCAGGAGACATATCTTATTAATCAAGGTGATGTCATAACCAGGAGACACATCTTATTAATCATGATGATGTCATAACCAGGAGACACATCTTCTTAATCAAGGTGATGTCATAACCAGGAGGCACATCTTATTAATCAAGGTGATGTCATAACCAGGAGACACATCTTATTAATCAAGGTGATGTCATAACCCGGAGACACATCTTATTAATCAAGGTGATGTCATAACCAGGAGACACATCTTATTAATCAAGGTGATGTCATAACCAGGAGACACATCTTATTAATCAAGGTGATGTCATAACCAGGAGACACATCTTATTAATCAAGGTGATGTCATAACCCGGAGACACATCTTATTAATCAAGGTGATGTCATAACCAGGAGACACATCTTATTAATCAAGGTGATGTCATAACCCGGAGACACATCTTATTAATCAAGGTGATGTCATAACCAGGAGACACATCTTATTAATCAAGGTGATGTCATAACCAGGAGACTCATCTTCTTAATCAAGGTGATGTCATAACCCGGAGACACATCTTATTAATCAAGGTGATGTCATAACCAGGAGACACATCTTATTAATCAAGGTGATGTCATAACCAGGAGACTCATCTTATTAATCATGAAGATGTCATAACCAGGAGACACATCTTCTTAATCAAGGCGATGTCATAACCAGGAGACACATCTTCTTAATCAAGGTGATGTCATAACCCGGAGACACATCTTATTAATCAAGGTGATGTCATAACCAGGAGACACATCTTATTAATCAAGGTGATGTCATAACCAGGAGACACATCTTATTAATCAAGGTGATGTCATAACCAGGAGACACATCTTATTAATCAAGGTGATGTCATAACCAGGAGACACATCTTATTAATTTATACTTTAACAAAAAGGCAAACAGTTATTTCACTCCTGACCAGATTCTCACTGGGAAATAGGCATATGGATCTGAAATGATTTGCAGAATATAACAAAGGTAAAAATAAATTAGTTCAAAATATGCAACGTGTAAAAAAGTATGGCAACTGTTGCATTGCGTAGGTGGCAGTGTAGGTGGCATTGCCGTGGCAGTGAAACAGTTAAGTTTCCGTGCAGCTGCTAGCTGGTAACCTCAAATGCCATTAACAACTCCTGGGACAACTGTGCCGATTCATACTGCAACTGTTTCAACCTCCCAAAATACAGCAAGGGTCCTCAGTACACCGGCATATTGGCCGGTCCCAATGCTCGCTGTGAGTTTGTAATTCAAGTTGAAAAAGTACAAATCATTTTGCTGAAGCCTCGTTTGTCAAAGTCTCTGAATTTCGCCTCCGGGGCACACACTGTACTAGAACTATTATTAGGGAACATCCTGCTGAATACAGTGCTGGGGCAGTTTATACAGTTTGCAATCACTTCTTAGAGTGTTAGACCTTTAATAAATAAAAGGGGCTGAGTTATCTCAACAGTGTTTACTACAGTAACAAAGTGTTTAGAGTAATAATATTCTCACTGTGGGAAACTCAGCTCCGCAGATAACAGTTACCAATTATTGACTGTCCATTTCTATCAAATGATTGCTACTAGACAATAGGAACATCTGCAATGTAATTATTATTTTATATTTGGTTGGATTGATTTGGATGTAATACAAGAGTACAAAAGCATTAAAATACAGAAAGCCATGATTTCTAAAAGTGCTGATTATATAACTTCTTGATTGTTTTTCATAGAACCCAATGCAAGTATCACTTCCATCTCTGTTTTAACCCTTCCCATGGTAGCTCATTGAGAGACCAGAGATAACTGGAAAACCTCTATCACATGTTTTGTGGCAAGTGATCCAAACTATGATCTTGTGGTCCAGGAGCCTTTGTTACATGTTACGCCAATGGCTGATACTGTGTGCTGCAGATGCTGTGGACTTCATGTCCCATGATCCTCAGTCATAAAGGAAATATCAAAAACCGGGGTGGCAGAGTTTAGCCATCTTTCATTTACACATACAGTTAACCATGCGAGTGCCAGAATAACAACCCTTTACTATTGGTATTCCTGTTTGATTTTTTTGGGTGGAAAGGATAGCCAACCTCTAGAATCCCATATTTCCTGGACTACAAATCCCAGCCTTCCAGATAGAGTGAGCATCATGGGATTTGAAATGCCAAGATTCCTATTTGAATATTATATATCTTATATCCCTCGAGGCACTCAAAGGGTTAAAATCTATAACAGCAGAGCTGTTTAGGTGGGCTGAGAATAATAGGAGTGGTAATATGCAAGATCTTGAATTGCACCCCTATTCAGAGCTCCTTGCTCTGCAGAGACAATCCACAACCCTTAGAGGGGAAAAAAAAACAACCTAAAGTAACTTCCTGTTATCTGAAAAGTAGTGCCCCTCCCCTCTTGTATGATCTGCTGCTCAGTGACACACATGTTGTTTCCCTTTCCAGTTTCGAAGAGGGTCAGGAGGCAGACAAGAAACCTTACTCCAGCGACGTGCTTTCCAGGCTGCTTGGTGACGTTCTCAGACGAAGCGTCTGCTTATAGGACCAGTGCTCCTCAATTCTTAGCATGTCTTCACCAACCAGCAGTGTCCCTCCACGTGAGTATAGAGCCTCAGTATTTACACACTATGCCTGCCGAATCCCACCACTGCTAGAAACAGCCCAAATGTTGTAGGGTTCAGAGGCATTTCAATTACGCCTCCTTCCATCCCAAAACATGTATGTGTACAGAGCTTTTGACTTGTTATCAGAACTTGTAGTCTCCTGGCCCCAAACTATTCAACCCCCCCCCCCCCCCCCCCCCACTTAAAATCTGGGAACGGGATCTAAGGACTCCTCTATACCTAACTTAACAAACAGCACGTCCCACTGCCTATACTCCAATGGATATAGGTGCAGTTGAGTGTTTGTTGATCAAAATATTTGCAAGCACATACCTAGTACAATGCAATACAAAAAAGTAATGTTAGTAACTATGGTAACCCAGCCTTTTATGGGAAATTGCACAATAGCTCTCACTTTTTAGTGTACATTAGTAGATTATGTAAGATACAAATGGGATATCTCCCGTTTTTTTGGCATGCACAATATATTGGCACTTAATAGGTGAATAATGGTACACATTATAATTGGTTTATACTTATCAAGAAAAAACATCACCATTCTCTCTTTAGTAATCTGTATCTGTAACCACTTAAATGCCGAAAGGAGAATTAAAGTCTCAAATGAAGTACATACAGTGTTATTTTAAAGATTACATGTGTCCATTAAGGAATTAAACATGTTTGGATGCTTGTTACACATAAAACTAGCCAGGGGAGTTGGTCAGAGCGAAAAGCCAAAGGATTGTATTTTTATGAGACATTTCTGTGAACTGCCTGAGCTGGGTTTTATCAGTATAACGCTCTGCTAGCCTGTGCAATATGAGACGGATGCAACAGCTGACACACACATATAGGGAGCGTTTTTTTGCCTGGGGAGAGGCACCAAAGCCTCTGCTTCAGTTTCCATGCCGTTATCTTGAAACCAGCAAATAGAATTCCTGGCGCAGGAGGAGTTTGGATGAAACATCCTTCGCATTACAGGAACTTTCTGAGTTAAAATGCAGAGTTTTTTTCCTGGGATCAAACCTGCCGCGATGACGTCCCACCCTCTCGTACAGTGGGTTTCCCCAGCACCTTCCAGGAGCGAGCTGGTGGGTCTGTGCTGAACTTACAAGAGAACTTTAAAATCCGGCATTCTGAGATGGAACAGTCCTACAACATGCTTATCTTTCCAGCGCAACTATTGCGCAGTTCTCTTGTCAGATTGCCACAGTTCACTTTATACACAATATACAGAAATACCAGCGCACAAACAAAAATTGCTAATCTCTCTTAAATCTACTTTCACAGCACTGATTTCTCATGGAAAATCAGAGCTCTGTATTTCGGATTGCATGGGTGATCCAAAAGGTCCTTAAATACGGGCAACTCATGATTCACCGGAAGGGTAGTTTTGGTTCTGCCCGTAGAGTTATTTGGGGAGGACTTGGGCTTAATTCAGGGACATTTTTGGGAGGATCTTGGCCTTTATGGAAATAGCCGAAGTCCTCCACAAATGGGCAGATTTAAAAAAAATATATATATAAAAAACTTATTAAAAAAGTAAAATAAAGTTTAAGAAGGTAATATATTAATCAAATACTAATTCATAAATAAAATTAAGAACATTTAAGCTAAAAATAACATTTAGCAAAATGTAAAACTCATTATGTTAATGTTATAGGTATTATTATAATGTAAAGCATTAATATAGTTTTCATTTCTATTATTTTTTATATTTAGAATAACTTTTATTTTATGCTTCCCTACTTTTACTGGTAATTTGAAATGCCCAAAATGATATTCTTTTAGCTGAATTTGGGGCAATTTCTGGGGATTTCGGCCCTACTCGAAGTCATGTTCCTTGAACCGAACATGGTCAAAGATCGACCCGAAATCATCAGAAATTGCTGAAGTAGCTGAATTTTTCCCACTTCGGCCCAGATCGGGGCATCCTAAGTACACGCTTTAGTCACACCATAGGACCATATCATGCTCAACCCACCGCTGTGTCAACCTACACCGATATTGGACGCAGCATATAGAGCACCTGTGAGTGAATGGGTTGCTACAAAAGATGGTCAGGTTTCAAAATATTCATACAATATGGATATGAGGAGCACAACCCTAAACCAGCATATTTAATACAATATGCTGTTGAAGTGACCCACAGGTGCTCTGTATAGTACTCCACCAATACTGGAGTACTTTGAAGCAGTGGTGGGCTAAGTATAACACGGTGTGACTAAATCTCCCAATTATTTCAACTCGGATAGGGGCTTTTAAAGTAGCTTTAAGAGCAATTAGCAATGCTTGGTTGTGCGCCGATATTTCTATGTATTGTGTATGGTGCAGCACACTGTATTAAAAATGCTGCTTTAGGATTGTGCTCCTCATTCCCATGTTTGTCTGTGTACAGTTCACTTTAGGGACTACCTGTGCATATGTGAACATCAATGTGCATGTTTACTCTGGCAAAGCACTTCCACTATTATTGGAGAGTTGTTAGAGAATTGCTAGACATGGATAGTGCTGGGCAAAGAAAGTGCGGAAAATAGTGCGATACAACCCCTTACATATTTTGATTGATTTTACCCTCCTTGCATAAATTGAGTCGAGTTGGAAAATCCCTCCCTTTCAGTTGCATTCGATACATTTTATAATTTGGCTACATTGGCCTAAAGTTTGAAATCCCCTTCTCAGTTCCCTGCAATACTCTCTTTATTGGGTCCACCCTTATAATGACACTTTAGTACTTCCCTGGCAGTGACTGTGATATGTGATATGAAGGAAGCAAGGGTTAAAAAAAGCATGTCCTGCACTTTTAAGTAAACCCATCTTGTACTCGCCCCGGTCTGACCGCCAAATCTGAGGGTCTCTTGCTGCTAGCGCAGAAAGAGCCCCTAGTTTTTGCATGGAATCAGCAAGGGGGCCTTGTTAAGTCTGTGCTAGCAGAGAGAGCCGGTCGCCGACCAGACGGCTGCCTGCTTCCTATTGAAGCATGACAGCTGTCGGTCAGAGGATAAAGTGGCGTGTACCATCAAAACTACCTGCCTGTTCATCCTCACACTAGGAACAAATAACATTTCACTTGTTTTTTCTATCTTAAAAGCACAATTGAAATATAAAGTTGAGTGTTTCTTTAAAGGCCCCTTTTTTGCAGGGGGAGGGGGGGTCACTGCAGCTGTCACTGCTTTTTCCAAGTCTTCCTCTGTTTATCTGTGGAAGGTGGTGCTGTTCCTGATCATCCTCTTCCTGTTGAACATTCACAGAGACATTCATTGGGAAATGTGGAGAATTCTGCTGTGAACAGCAGCAAACTATAGGAAGCATAATATTTGTTTTAAGTAAGCCGTGGCTATTTTTATTTTTACCTTTCTCCTGAGAGGAAACGTTGTTAGATGCCCCCTCTGATTGATGCAAGATTATCCCATCAGCCATATGCACGGCCTCCCCCCTCTGCCCCCCCCCTCCCCTTCCCCATCCCATATACACAGTCGGTCCTGGGACTACGAGTGCACACATTCACACACTGTATTATGTTGGGAAGCTGGTCTGATCACACTCAATTAGCTCCCCATCTGTCCTTTAATGGCCTAACGTCAATCTCCCTGCTAATACAAACAGGATATCTCTGCATCCTGTCTGAATCTGTGTGGGTCTTGCTGCGAAATTCACTTATTTAAAAAACAAAACAAGAAGGTCTGTAATGTTAAATATCCAGGTCTCCCAATTATCTCTAAAACAAGGATTGGGCAGGCAGGCAGGCAGCCCCCCCCCCAAAAAAAAGAAACATAGAGATCTTTTTAATATTGTAGAATACTTTTTCTATTAACAGTCAGTGCTTTGATGAAATGGTGGTGCAGTTTGAAATGTTTATTCTTAGATGAGGTTTAGACTATAGTTGGCTTTCTTAGAAACCCTGACTAACACACTAGTAAATGAAATAAAACATGGAATTTGGCAGTACAACCCTTCGGCCCTTCTAGTCTGTCCAATTTTCTATGAGTTGTAAACATCAGACTTTATAGGGTCTTGAATCTCTTCTTACGACCAGGGTTTTTTTGTGTGTCCTGTATGCTTAAAGGGACACTACACTAATATAGAAGCACATGTGAAATGTTAGGTGTCCCCAGTGTGAGGATAAACTGGCAGGTACTTTTGACAGTACCTGCCAGTTTATCTTCCAACCAGCAGCTGCCATGCTTCAATGGCAAGCAGGCAGCCCGGTCTGGTCGGCAGCACTGTTTGGCTTCCTTCTCTCACGCACTGCAAAGTGTTGTGAGTTATAAAAAAGGCTCAGTCGCCATTATACATAACAAATGGCGCTAGCACCTTTTTTATAAAAGCGGAAGCTTTTATACATAACACCAATTATTTTTGTAGTGCTTAGGTGATACAGTCCCTTTAACAAGAAGCGCCAAACCTTTTTGCTGAGCTTCCCATTGGCTGATGTGATGTCAAAGACGTCCCGTATATCGGAATTTACCGATATAGGTAAGATGGTCACTGTTCTGGGAAAAAAAGCCATTTCATGTTCAAACATTAATATTCCTTTCGAAAGCCAAGATATCGGTTAAAAATACAAGTTATTTAATGTATGCATCTTATATGCCTACGTTCAAAAAAACAAGATATCTCACTGACATATAGATAAGGTGTCTATCTGCTGCATACATATTGGTTATTTTAATCTGTGGAGCCAATGCCTTCATTTTCATACATTTACTGAGCAGTATGACTTAAATTTTGTTCAAAGAGCCTCAGTCACCTCCACATGACCTTGTTGATGCGTTGAGCAGAGCGCATCAGAGTATCGCCGCTAGAACTCGCTATCAAAGCTTGTTACGATATTGCAAAATTCCCACATTTCTGTTTCAAGTCCTCGCAGGAGAGTTAATTAATGCGGAACCCATGCTAGCGGCTGGCACATACTGCTCCTGGGTAACAATGTGACCGGTAAAGCATATTGGTTTCAGTATAGAGATCAATTGTGCTAAAAGGGGAGCAGTCAGCGGGAACATTTTAGTTGGTCGCCATGGCAACTGCACTAGCCTTAACCCTTGGGAACCCAAACTGCACTTTTATACATATAATTGATATGATGCTAAAAAAAAAAAATATCCGGTAAGCCGAATAAATGGGGACAGGGGGGTTAACATTTTTTCTGCACTAGGTGAAAGTAAAAGTTGAATGCATTTATTTTTTTTTTTTTTGACAGTACATCCAGTCATGCTGGATTTGACAGCTTGGAGGAAACTACACTTCCCATGATGCCTCCCACCTTCCGGTGGTATGGAATGTGAGCAATTAGACCAGGGTTAGGGTTACAGTCAGGGGGAAAGGTTAGGATTAACTCTAATCCTTTTTTAGTCCCAGGTACATACATTACGCCAGGGTGGTTAGCGTTGGGGAAAAAGGGTTAGCTGTAATCTACACAGTTACCCCTAAACCTAACCATTTACTCTAACACTAACCCCCCCCCCCCCCCCCCCGGTCTAATCACTCACATTTCATACGGTTGGAGGCGGGAGGCATCATGGGAAGTGTAGTTTCCTCCCAGCTGTCCAATCTGCTCACGCAATGGTAACAACTGCATTCCCGGATATACTGTGAGAACAAGGGCACTCAGAAAAGCATTCACTATAACTGTGCAAGAAAGTGTTACTTCCCTGAAAAGGCAGTGGTTATATGGAATAGGCTTCCAGCAGAAATGGTTCAGTGAGTTAATTTAAAGGGACACTGAACGTTATACTTCACTTGTGAGAAGCACAAGTGAAATGTCCATTGTTCCTATTGTGAGGATAAACTGTACTTTTGATAGTACACGCCAGTTTATCCTCTGATTGACATTTTATAACAGACAGACCAGTAGGCAGCCTAGGTGGTCCAAGTTATCTTCATCCTGTCAATCCTATCTGTCTATCAGTTGTTAGTGTAAAAAGCCGTACCATCAATTCAAACAATAGATTATAAACCCTTGGGGGTTTCCTTGTGCAACATTTAAACAAGTCTTCAGGTGCCAAGTATTGTGTAAATGTGTCTCTAAAGGTGCAGATCCCAGATAAGAGGCGACACTGAAACAGAAAGTGGATGTTTCTTGAGATTGTATTTCCTACATAATTAGTCCTAATTACCCTGGGGTTTGTAGACACAAACAGGACGTATTGACACCAGAACCATCTCCTCTAACCTGAACCCTGCATGCTCTCTAAAATAATTCATACAATTTTTACAAACAAATAAAACAATAGCAGCCACTTGTGGTAGAGTAAAAGGACTCAAGCAGTGGCCTAATCTCCTGGAACTGGTGCTATGATAAGAAGCTGAGGAGTCGAACCCGAAAACATCAAAAATAATATCTCACAATCGATAGCTTTCCCAGCAGTTTTTCTGCAAATATATCTAGCTAAACGACAAAACAAAGGATGCTTTGCTGTGTCTTTGATCTGCATGTGCAACAACACATGTGTAAGGGATTGTGCAGGTGTCAGAAAAGGTCTCCCCACACAGGATATTGAGGGGGAGGTATTTTCTGGCAGATCTAGGACTGATATGCAGCCCCTTGCACAGTTATAACCCCAGCCCCCGTACTGGCAGATTGTATGTAACTGACTGAGTTCATATCTACCAGAGTAATCATGTTTGGTCATGAGAGGCTCAGTGTGACAGCTGCCGCTACCGTCCTGCTAGGTTATCTAATTCATAATTAACTCTATTTACTGCAAGCTGTCCTCCTGGGGGTGCACAGCAGCTGTCACGTGTTTAGTACTACGGGGGGGTATCTGGAAGGAATGTTAACCCATTGTCACAAAGGTTTTAAGGTCATTTTCTTTATTCTGGAATGTTCCCCTGTTTGTTTGTTGTTTAGCAGAAGAGGGGCTGGAGTCATTAGCATGTTGTACAGAAAGGACAGAAAAGGTTACGTTAGAAAATAGTAAATTAAGCTATACCGAAGAATGGTTACATTTTACAGAAAAAAAATTAGTTTTATAAAACCATTGTTTCAGTTGGATGCCTTCTTTATGCTTAACCCCTAATTAAACACTTTTATACACGATCACCAATATTACTGTGCTACCTTATAATCTGACCAGACCGCAAGCTGACCAGAGGGCAAGCTGACCCGAGTGCAAGCTTCTTACATCAACAACCGTTCATAAAACAAAACTAGAGAAGCACTGGTCAAGCAATATTGATATACCCTATCAGAAAGAGGCACGTGGGAGAAAGAGACTAACCGCGGTCCTTACACCCATGGGTTGCCTACACATTGATCAGTTGCATTTTGCCAGGATGCACTGAATCAGTAAAAGGTTTTTATCTTGTAATTCATCCATTCTCCCTCCCCGTGTGTTCCATTGGTTTGGACCATTCCGATGTCATCCGATCACTGGTAACCTAAGCTTGCTTGGAGTTTGCTCGGATCCTGTTCTTTGAACACTTTGTTCTAAATGCATAAAACATCCCAGGGGGCTTTTTTTCCATTAGTACGTAAAATTAATAGTCTAAATTCAATCAAAGTGGCAGAGGGCCTGGAGGGAAGTGAGCCCAGTGGTGTGATGGGGGGGAAAGAGCAAGGAACAGACAATGTAATTTCTTACCATCTTGCTCCATAAAAAGCATGTCCCAGGTCGGTTTCCAATACCTATTAGTTTAACCTGCTGCGTAACAACTCAAACTGTGGTCTTGGACATGAGGGGTCCAAGTAACGAAATTACTATTTGTGATGAAGTCGTATAGTATTGTGCTTCATGATCTTTATCGACTTCATAGCTATTGGGGCTGACCTCGCACAGGATCTTATAGTGAACATCAGTTGGCTCAAGTCCTGTGTGGCAAATTAATGTATAAAGATGTAAATATTTCAGTGGTGGGGATGGTTAAAATATAGACAGGCTGTGTACCATACTTCCCTTGTGCCACGTACCACAATATACACATCATAGGGATTCTGCTTGCCACGTCTGTTTGGAATTGGTTGCCGAAACCCTTGTAGCTCCTCCTTCAGAACTTTAATAAAACGAGATTAAAGGGACTTCGCTAAATATTGTTTAAACTCTAAATGCAGAAGAATCATAAAAAAAAAAAAAGATCTATACATTTTGTTAGCAGTTGTTAGAGTTGTTTTAAATATGTCTCGGGTGTCTCATGTTTATGACCTCACCTGTGGCTTGATATGCAAATGAGACATGTCCCCTTAGAGAGAAGTTCATTTGCATATCAAGCCACGGGTGAGGTCATAAACGAGGCACTGCAGACACATCTTAAACACTTTTTTTTTTTTTGGGCTTAATGTATGCATCTGCATGTAATTCTTATCACACAATGTATAGATCATTTTAATAGTTTTTAGTTTTCTACAGTATAAGCAATGTCCAGGTAACTAAGTAACAAAACAAAAAATGCCTTTACAATATCCAGCAAAAAATGGGTAATTTTGTATCATGGTTTACCTGACCAGTAATGTATATAACAGGAAGAGTGCTAGGCACGTAACCCATACACTGCACACTCTATAGGTGCCCGCATCCAACTTCTGCACCTCCCTTCGACCTGTGCTGGCAGACAAGGGGTTACAATTAGTGTTTCCACCTTGCTCTTCCTCCTTCACCAAACAATCTTAATGACATGGGCCTCCTGCCATGATTCTACACTGCAGCAGAGGTATTAAGGATTCAGCAACATGTTTGTTATCTTGGATGTGAGAGTATATTTCCTACCAGCTCAGATAAATCCTGAGGAGGAGCTAAGCTGTTTATCAGCAGCGAGCAGGAGACGCCAGGGAGGGAAAGAGTTAGAAGGCTGGCCTTTGAAGTGTGCCCTGAGACTGTATTACGTCTGGTACCAGTGCAAGATAAGGGGCTTGCCAGTGTGTGCAAGCGAACTTGTCCCATTTCCCAGCATGCCATCATGCCTCAGCCGCTACAACTAATGTCACCTAATGAATTTAAGGTCTGTTTTAATTGCATTTATTATCCAAGCGCTGATTACATTGTCTCGAGAGTTTTTTTTTTTTCCCCCCTAAGAGCCGACAAACTTTATAGAGAAGCAAAAAAGTTACTTTTAGTTTTCCCCCACCCCGAAGCATTTCTTTATCTGTAACACCAGGGAGGAAAAGAGCGTGTGGTCAAACGCTTCTAGAGCACTATAAACTTATCAGGATCGGGGTGTCTGTTCACTAGAAAGGGAACTGCAAAAATCGGGAATTGATAGCAAAGTTAGGCAAGTCGGATAATTTGTTTACATATTTTACTGAAACAAGAAAAGCCCGACATTTATTATCGTTTAGTGGCACTTTTTCTTTGTGTTTTTTTTTTTTTCTTGTTTGTTTGCTTCAGTTTAGTTTTTCAGATCTGCTTTAGTATTACATACAAGTTCACACACATTGAGCTGTATTCATGAAAGAGGGAATTGACAAGAGAATTGCAAGCGTATGGCAAGAGCAAACGTACGGCAAGAGTAACCACGTTGTGAAAATACAATTCAGCTATACTTAAACCTCTTCTATGTTGCAGAATTTTACCATGTCCGCTACATTGGCCTAAAGTTTGAATTTCCCATCTGAAATCCCTGCATTTCTGTCTTTATTTGATTGGGGCCCCGTTTGTGAGTTGCATTTTTTTCACATTTATTTTCAGTTGCATTTTCTTGCTTCACTATTATATATATAGATTTTTTTTTCAGAAGCTTCACATTGTAAGTAAGCTCTTTATTATTAATATTCACTTTGAGGATCACCTTTTTTTATAAAGTACTTTTTATATGTACTTTTCTTCATACACTTTATTTTGTGTTGTATTATAGGTCATCCTTGCACGCGGGTTTGCGCGTTTCCTCTTTGATTTGTTTCTTCCTGTCTCATGTGCTGGTTGTTCAACTCCCGCTGCAGTCTGTCCTTTGTTCTTTTGGCCACCCCTCACCTGCAACTCACCCTTTTATGATTAACTCCCATAACTGCAGTTATCTAGTACAGAAAACAAGTGATACATTTTTTTGGGGACAACTCTTAGTTTTGAAATTGCCTAATTTTTACTTCTGTGACACACTGAGAGCATGTGGTTAAAATGAATCATCTGTGGACATTGTTACTTTTTTGATGTATTCGGGCTTCATCCACTGCCTTTTCTTTTAATCCTTCAATTGCTCAAAGTCCAAGACTTGCAATTTTTAAAAAAAAAAATATATTCAAAACGTTTTCGAAATTGTAAACAAAGGTGAATCCACTACAACACTAGCTCTTATTGAGCTACAACATCCATTACCCTCAGCCACCTTGGCCCCAGTGCCTCCAGTCACCTGCTGTCTGAGAATCATTGGAGGTGTACTTGTCATCAGTATATAGCGAATGTGATATTGTTATATATAGGCTCCTCTGGTCGAACATATTGAGGTATCTTCACTAAATCGTGAACTCATTCATTGGTATGTTGGAAACATTCCATCTCAGTAATGGTCTGCTATGCTTTACATATTCAATATTGAACCAACTTGTCCTTTTTGGAGTGACTATTGACGACCAGACCGGTTAGGTCAACCATGGTGTAATTCTATCTGTGTCCTTGTATCGGTGAATCCCAGCTTTATATGTGATAGATGTAGATTTAGTGTGTGCAGCTCATCTCAGGTCAATTATAAAGCCTGATTCCTGTCTTAAACCCAAATAGACCATGATCATAGACCGTAATCGTCTGAAATGTCATCGGACCATTCGGCTCTTTGCAATCTATGACCTGGGTGATGACGCATGCTAGTGACTGCCTCTTTATTTCTGGATTATGTTGATTGTAGTCACCACTAAACCTGTAGTTAGACATCATAAGAGGGGCTTTACTTGACTTACAATCCTCCAAACCCCCTGGCAAGACAGCTTGGGAGCGGGAGTGTCATCACATGCGCCATGTGCATATCTCGGCGCATGTTCAACATTTAAGCTCCGTTGTTCCAAACACTGTACCGTGGCGGGATAGCACTCACAAGTCGGGACATACGCATGAACCTGTTCTGTGATCATGGTTTCAAATGATAATTTAGTTTATTAAAATTAACTTTTGCGCGCAGGTGCTCTGTATCTTGTAGGTGATCGGCCTGCTGTCGACTGTCATTCATCAGTAATGCTGCCTTAGCTAATTTCGCTCTGATTTCCCTTCTAATCTAGACAGCTGAATGGTCCTGAGGGTATTATTACTTTGTTTAGATAGTAATATTATTACCAATCTCCTGCTCAATTAAAATAACTACCTTGGAGATCCACAGGATATTTTATAACCAGGAAAACCTTTCACAGGAAGATGCTATGCTCCATGCATGTTTGAGACTTTTAACTTACAAGACGCATGGGCATACCTTACTCCTTCAACAAATACACTGAGGGTTATGGATACAGGTGTTTTTGTCAGAAATGCAGCACAATTGCACTGTAATTCTTGTCAACCCCTTTGTATAATGGTTTCTACGAGAAAAAAAAACACTGGCAAAAATAAAAATAGTGATCTATTTATTAAGAATACTGTTGCAGACTGCGTATACAAAAAAGTTGTGCCTTTATTCTCTGCCACTCCTAATCTGCATATTAAGAATAAAAAGTCGCATATTGAGAATAAAAAACTGTAGTTTTGCCCTTTTTTTTCTCTCCCATTCTGACAGTTTTATACATACTATACAGGCGCAAACGCAAAAAACTAACTGAAGGTATCAGGACACAACAGAGCCACTATGTATTCATAACCCCCATTTTATCTCTCAGTGCAGTGAACTCTCATAGTTGCCAACCGATCAAATTATTATAATTTTATTAATTCCATACTTTATTCATAATAAAGTAGTCATTGGAGGGCATGTGCTAAGAAACAGTTGCTGTCAGGTTTTTGATGAAGAAGTGAAGGTTAAATGTACTGGTTAACCATCCCGAAGTTGCCAAGACAGTCTTGCTCTGTGGGTCTTTCAAATTTGGGTTCTGTCCCGGCTGCCTACGCTTAGTGCATTGCGCACAGAAATGAACTCTAGACGCCAGGTGTATTGCAGGAAACCCGCCACTTCTTGGCCCCGCCCCTACCGGGACCCGTTATCGGAATGTTGGCACGTACGGGATGCTGGTGCTAGTTGTTTGGAAAACATTTGAGAAATGCAGGTGTATAGGACTGACAATAACACAGCCCAACTGTTTTGCGATATGAGATTACAGGTGGCAGCATAGCCCTGCAGAGAATATAAATATCAGCATGTTTTAGTGTTATCATCCGCTGTGCATTTCTGAACTGATACACGTATACAGCTATATGTTACCGCAGAGACACATTCAAGAAAAGGGATGTATGCTTCTTGACATGTAATCACCCCCTCGCACTGGAATAGCTTGACACTCTGTATGCCTTCACGCAGAACAGGAGACAGGGCTGCAGCCTGTGGAAATAAAAATAATACGGAGAAAGCAAACAGGGAGGGCGGAAAAACAGGAACAGCTCGGGGAAGAAGGCATTCCTGCCACTTCCTGCCCAGGAGAAACTGTAATTTCCTGCCGTGTGATCGGATTTGTCAGTGTGCATCCATACAATAAGGCTTTGCACAAGCTGTTTATTGTGCTCACAGGCTTTTTACCATAATAAGGAAAAAGGAATGGCGTCCTGCTACAATCTTGTAGCATATTGTGATCTCTTAAACCCTTGGTGACCAGACTATTTTTGCCGCGTCTTACCCTTGGTGACAGAGGCTATTTTAACACTTTTGGGGTGTTTGTGTTTAGCTGTAATTCTTTCTCATTTAATTTAGCCACACATATTATACATTGGTTTTATCGGCTTAAGAAGGGTTTTCTTGAGATACCAATATTTTCATTATGTCATCTAATTTACTATAAAAAAGAAAATCATAAAATATGATGAATGTCATATGAACAGTTTCTAATACTTGTCCTGAGTTTAGAAATACCAATGTATACATGTTTGTCTCTTGAGTTTTTGCAAGTTATAGGGCAATAACCGAAAGTGGTTTGCTGACTTCCTCATTCTTGCAGGCTTCAGGGCAGCGCTATGTTGGAGATGCATGCTGCCCTGGCGAGGACATATTTTAGTGTTGTTTAATCCCGCCTCAACATTGAGGCTTTACAGCAGCAACGTTTGAGCAATGGAAGTGATCATTGATTGCTTCCACCGCTCATTTTATCACAGGACTTACCATGTATGTCCTGTGTCACCAACTGGTAAAGGGGCAGGACCACCAATAGGGTCTGAAAAAAATATGTTTAGGGAACTCCTGTATCATGTAATGTAAACAAAAAAACAGATCTGTCTGCCCAGATTTTTTCCTTTAAAACTTCCTATATCCTAGAAACTGCAAATAAAGTTCATCATAGTAATTGCTGTAGCAGCAGTTCTGCCTCTCCCCAAGTTGATAGTTGGTGGTTGGTTGCTTCTAGTAGTGAGGAGGAGTCGGCGCCTCAGAGGACTAACACAAGTTGTCAGCACTGGAGTAGGATAAGAAGAACAGGTTCTCTTTAAAACTGGCTTATGTTACTAAGTCCCAACAGCAGTTGTCAGATTGCAAATCGCAGTATCCAGTGAATGAGCGAAT
The DNA here is from genome assembly GCA_036172795.1 of Pelodytes ibericus. Lineage (NCBI taxonomy): Eukaryota > Metazoa > Chordata > Amphibia > Anura > Pelodytidae > Pelodytes > Pelodytes ibericus. The sequence continues at coordinate 18,331,168 of CM069864.1, read as the reverse complement.
TTTTAGATCAGCTATATTAAGAGGGATGCAGTTATTTAACCATGCAGTAAGATAAGGAAACAGCTATATAATAACTACAGCAATTAATTTACATGTATTTCAGTGTTTCCACCTCAACATGGTACAAACCTTTTACATTTATATGAGATTGGCACAAATATCCCATAAGGATCTGCATACAAGAAAGAACTTGTGTGGTATAATCCCTTCTTCATAAGAGGAATTCAAGAGCAGTTACTACTAGGGTTGTCACGATTTCTACAAAAAAAATACCGGCCTTGCTGGTGCCTCAATAGAATTTACATTAGCATCAAGCCAATTTTTTTTTACCAGCCTGCCGGTAACCTACATTATTGCTACAGGATCAAAAGATCAGAGAAACCTTACATAACAGTGACAACCCTGAAAGTGACATAAAACAAGTATTTTTCCCATGTCTTCTGTTTTATTGTGTATGTTTTGCAGCTAGATATAAATGTTCTGTCTACTAATAAAATAAAAGGAGCTAAGTACAGTGCATAGATATATATATGTACACATATATAGAACAATATTATTGTTTGATTTATTTTTTCGAGTTAAGTTAATACTGTTCTTTTTTGATCTGTCCCCATGCACAGCAGAAATCAGCAGTGGTACAGATGCAGCTATCATTGGAGGTAAGGAAGCCAGCTTTAATGTCATACCTTGTAGAAGAGGCAGATGTAATAAAAATTGGATGTAGGTGGCTTTTTGCTAGGCTCTAATATTAGATTCCAGCTTAGCTTACAATAAGAACATTTTAGAACAAATGGGAAAAATAAAATGTAAAAGGGCACCGAGGATTTGCAAGCTCACAAACCGGAGGTCCGTATTTCTCTCCAAGCTTAAATTTAAGATTTTAAAATGACAGCAAGAATTCTCGGCTGCCCTAATGTCTTTAATATTTCAATGTCTTCATAGATCTTTTCTTTTTTTTTGCCTCCTGGAAAAAGTAATAATGTGTAAGAGGCTATCTCACTCGTTCAAGGTGTAAGTTTCAAAAACCCGACCAAACTAGCCATAATATTCAACAGGCCATGACTGAGAAATAGGTCATTGGAGTTTATAGTTCTGTTAAAAAAAAACAAGATAATGGAAGGAGGGATTCTGGGTGTAAAAAGATTCACGTCAAGGATACCATGTTCCGGTAAATGCAAGTAGGAGATTACTCTTTGGGAGTAGCTTGTCTTACTGATAAAATAACCAGCTGACTTAAGTGACGACACTTACCGGAATGTAGAAGATCCTGTAATGTCTTATATTGAAGATCCTTTCCCTACTGACCTGGCAAAACACTTAAAGTTTAAGGGGTTTTTTTTTTTTTCTTTTTTCATAATGGTCAATTTTTATAAAGGATTGGAGAAATCATTGTGTTGGTTTAAATGGTGATTTCAAGGGCTGGTGCTCTAGAGACTGCCCTAGTTAATGAATTGCCCTCTGAAGTCTACATACTGCAGAGCAGCATGTATAAGTTAAATAGGCCCTTCAAATAAAAAGGACCCATCTGGCAACCCTAATCCTTCCATAAGTGGTGGAGGTTCCAAAATATATTGAGCAAAAATCACCGTAAGAAAATAATGATTTAGAAGGGCTTGCGATATTAAATGGGCTTTTTTATAGTTGTAATGGGCTTAATGCCAATAAAAAGTAAGGATTTGAAGTGCACATATGCATGGACTCAAGGAGGATTACACCGATAGGCTGTACTGAGGATCCCACTGCAGGGACTTGCAGGGGGATCTCCATTTTCAGATGAGGCCTCAGTCTGACTAGAAAATGTAGCGAACGCTCAAACAGAACGTTCGCTACATCTCCGGCATCCCTGCATGCCCGAACTTCCGGGTTCGGACACGCCTCCGTCATGGAGTATTGCGAGATGCCGGCAGGGTCTATAGACACCCCGATCAGGTCCCTGCTTGTGTGTTCCTGGCTCTGATCGGAGCCAGAAACACAAAGACACATGGATGGTGTTTTGGTCCTTAAGGACCAAAGCACCATAAGACAGGAATGGGTTAATATCCTCATACCAGTCCCACTCATTTTTTTAAATACAGTATTTCACATGTTAATTCTTACATTATACAAAAAAAAAAATCCTGTTGCAAATAGTGTATTTTAAAAAGAATACATAAGACGAATCATTATTTACTCTGAATAACTTGTTTATTGTCGAGTAAGTTATGCTAGATCAAAGAATAATCATCATTGGTCTGACCTTACACCTGACATCTTGCTCCTTGTCAGAGCTCATTCCACCGTCTTTATTTCCCCCCCCCCCCAGGTGTGATCGCCGCTGTGGTTGTGGTGTTACTATGCCTCTTGGTAGTGATACTTCGTTACATGTACAGACATAAGGGGACCTACCACACCAACGAAGCCAAAGGGACAGAATTTGCCGAAAATGCAGACGCAGCTTTGAAAAACGACCCCTCCTTACAGGATGCCATTGACGAATCCAAAAAGGAGTATTTCATCTGAGGCCCGGGTCACCAACGCGCAGAGCAGAACTGGTCAAAGCTCCACATTTTTAGCCAGTTCTCTGGTTTTTCTGTCAAGGATTTATTGTGCGTAACACTACTGTCGTTTTACCGGAAAAAAAAAAACCAAAACATCCATATCGGAGTATTCCAGCAAACAAGACATATTGCGTCTCCGGAGCTGGATTACCTGCTCTACATGACAACAGGAAAGCCATTTGCAGTGTCGCGCATCAGATGAATCATTTTTGATGCTCAGGTGTCTGTAAAATCGCCTGGAGGCAAAAAAAAACCTGAGGGTTAAATGGAGCGTTTCTGCTTAGGACCAGATAACAACGGCAGTGAGATGGATCCACTGGAAACGACCACATTCTCATTATTATTATTTTTAATGGATGCATTCATTTTAACTGAAGCGTAAAGATCATTAAGTGTTAAAGCCGCCAAGTGCCAAAGGGGGAGGGCAATGCCACGTCCTGTTCGCTGCTTCGGCGCTCAAAGTGTTAAGCCTTGCACTGATGTATAGGGATTGTGAGCACACTGTTAGGTTTCACTGATGCCAGAGCTGTCAATGCACTAGATATATCACCAGCAGTGAACACACAATGTCACACATTGTGCCTTAATGGAGCAAATACCATGTTCAGTATTTTGTTTATTTTTACATTTATTTAAATTTCAGTTTAACTTTTTCAACAACCCATTAGTTAAAAATATATATACATATATTTTGATAAAATAGGATGGCACTCGGAGGACCCAAGAAGATGTCAGAATAATAGAATGAAGATCATCCATTCTGAGATACTTAAAGTATTACAAATACCTAGTGCACAACCGCTGAAGTTCCCCAGGTTTTTCTCACCCTCTGGGGTCACAAGTGTTTATTTTATGCTCCAGGGGAGACTCTTATAGTTCTGTTTTCGCTTACATAAGGGTTTGGAGTTAAACATGCAGTGTATTCATTGCAGGTATTGGGTTACATCACATACAGTGCTGGAAACATTTTGATTTTATTTATTTTGTGTTTAAAGGGACTCTGTCCCCCTGAACACGGCATACATACCGTGAATGTTGTGAATACAAATGTAGAAAATAAATGTTGAGAATAAGCAATTATGAAAAATGATCTATACATTGCGTTAGCTAAATTGCATGCAAATCTATAACATAAAAAAATGTGTTTAAAATGGCTCTATGGTGTCTTCTATTTATGACATCTACTGGGGCTTGATTTCACAAGGTGATGTCACCACAAACACATTTAAAGGATACTTATGCGTTTTTTGGATCCTGGAGTCAGCAAGGGTTAAAAAAGTTTGTCCTAACCCCAAGTAAACCCAACCTTTACCTTATTCTCCCCAATCTCTGATCTGATTCAGCGGGGGTCTCTCTTTGCTATTGCAGAGTTACGGTCCCCTCTGTTTATTCCCAATGAGATTTTCTAGTAGCTAGGAGAGACAGTTGGCGACCTGACCGGCTGCCTCCTTCCCAGGGAAGCATGGCAGCTGCCGGTTAGAGGAGAGCTGTATCTATCATCTATCCAAACATACCAGCAAACCTGCCAAGTGTTCTTATTTAGGCAAGATAGTTCTGGGGGGTTTTAACCCAAATCCCTCTGTCCCTCTTTCCTCTTCTGGTGTTCTTGGTGTGTATTAGTGTACCACTTAATACATTGGGGATTATGTATAAAATATTTTGTACGTCAAATACATTATTTTTATTCGAAATGATTTAACCAAATGACATAAATAGCTATAAACTGGAGCTTATGTTGTTTAAAATATCCGGTAATGCCCCATCCATTGCCACACTTTTAACCCCTCCCCAAAAAACTAAAGACCCTCCTTGGCTATCTGAAATATTGGGACGTATGCAGTAGGGAACAATCAGTAAAATGTGTAGTTGTCTATTTTATGCCATTGCTTACAATTCTGCTAACACAGTATATAGATCATTTGTCATTTGTTTTTATTCTCTGCATCCTCAGGATAAGGAATGTTTAGGTTCACAGAATCCATTTAAGGCAGCACAAGTTAATATATATAGGTCTCTGACATTTGTTAATAATGCTTTTTAGCATGTCATTCATCCAATGCAGTACACACCTTTAAAATAAAGTGATATTCTGGACAAGCTAATACTATATACTTACTGAAAGCGATCTATCACTTAATTAGTATCTGGAACAAATATGTGCTGCACACAATACTACTGTGTTACTTATACACATCAGTTGTAGGTCAAAGTTCGGAAAGAGCAGCTGTCGCCATGTGAAACTAATGGAATGTTCCTGCTGATTGTTCCAATTTTAACCCTCAATTGACCTTTAGCAATAACTCCCCTGTCCTGTGTACAAACAGATGGGTCAGGCAAAATGGTTTCTTTTTTTGAGGGGCATTTTATTTATGACATAAGCAAGCATCCTCATATGCAAATTCATCATGCTTTATGTTAGCACTTTATTTGCATGTCAGGTCACAGTATGATGTCACTGGGTGGGTGGAGCTCACACATGGACCATTCTTTTTGCATAATGAAAGAGTAGTGAATAAAGTCACATGCACACCTGTCCCATGTATAGTTTAGGTGACTTCCTCCTACATGATGGATAACCCTTAAAGTAACAGAGAGGGCGCGATAATAAAGTGTACTGTATAAACAAACACCAAAGATACAAAAATCCAATAATACAAGTAGTGCACAACAGAGGAGAACGCTGACCCCCAAGAGTGATCCCCTAACCTATCAACTTGTTACCTTTGTCCAGGATCATTTTCCTCAATAATATCATTTTAATATACATTGCACAGAAACTGAAAATCTGCCAAAATACTGCTACTGAGAATACATTGCACTTACAGCCAATATTTATAAAGATCAATTCTGGGGCAATTTAATCCTGGGGCAGGAACATTCCCTTGGTTCCCATGGTAACTGCTCCACTTTCAGAACGTTGCCCCGGAAGTGACTTTTCTATTGAGCCATGTTTAATGAGGCAGTAATGTGAGTAAAGAGACAGGTTTTAGGTTGATAAACCTGGTATAATCCTGGAAGGTCTTTCTTGCCGCTTCTCACCTTCCCTGCTAACGAGAGGAGATAGGTGTGTGAGCGGATCAGTTCTATGATATGATGCAGGATACAGGTGGATATGAGCACTGCATGATTATGTCTGTTCAATCAGCTAGTCTCTGGTTGAGGATGATGGGAGGTGTATTTTTGAAGAGATTGAGAATAAATTGCTGGAATTACATTTGACAGTGCATATGACAGGGCACAAGTATGTTATAAAATCAGATCTAACTGGCTATTCTATAGCTGGATTACGCAAGCAATTCACATATTTTTAACCCGTTTGTTGCTAATGCAGTGCAATGCGTGGGGGATATTGCAATGCACTCTGTAAGCAGGATTCACACAATGGAAGCACAGCGCGGAATCTGACTGGTGAAGACTGGCATGCTGTTGAGTTTGTGATTGGCCCCATGCCCTCTCCCCTTCACTCAATGATTTAACACTCTAAGTACTGGAGTTATGGATACATTTCTTTGAGATTTCCGTGATTTTCCCCACATCAGGCACATACTCCGTGACCACAACTGAAAATGCTGTCACCACCATGCTACAAATGCAGCAACGCCATGCACTCGACTTAGGGTGTGCAAGAGATTCTGCCGCACGGGTTTCTCTGCACAATGTGCAGTGCCAAGTTAAACCTTTTAGTTCCGTTAACCATGCAGGGGCCAATGTGTGACTAATCCTCTGCCAGTGACCAGGATTATGACACGACTCATAGGCCAGCCATTGGTCTAAGGATATATTTCTGACAAGGTCTTCAGTGACTAACAATGTTTAACATTTTATAAATGATAAGAGCATACAGTCAATAAACCGGTGTTATTGTATTATTTAAATCTGTGTGCGGCTTATTTTACGTTTTAGGGTATTTGGGGTCTTTTACCTTCTAGAGAATCAAGATTCTTCACGCAGAAATGGATGGTAATTAACCTACATTATTAGAAATGTCTCACCGTGACGTGTATTAATTGCAAAATCTCAATTATTGTAGTTGTTTTCCTGGTGTCATCTGTGATTAGGGTTGCCACCTTTTTCTACAGAAAAATACCGGCCTTGCTGGTGCCTCCATAGACTTTACACTGGCATCAAGCACATTTTTTACCGGCCTGCCGGTAAAATACCGACTGGGTGGCAACCGTATCTGTGATCCTCTGCAGTATGTTTTTGTCAAGGGTGACCCTCTGAGATCCGGTGCCCCCTGACCACTTGACCTTTAATTACCTCTCCGGAGAAAGGTTGCATAATATGAACCAACAGTACTACCCTTTATAATACTGTAATAGAGTGCATACCGATATAGTATCATTAGAAATAAAGAATATAATCTGCTTAAAGGACAACTGTAGCAACAAATGTACTTATGTTTATATGAAAGATTGCAATGAGTGGAGGTGGTTTATGTAGAAATTCTTTAATGAAGGAATGCAAATTATGGACCTTATTAGGTTATTTTTTTTCCTCCAAATTGCTCTATCAGGGGGCAGACATATTGTTTAGAATCTTGGGCCAGATCTTCCTTCATTTGATCAAAGGTGAATGAAGATCTGACACAAGATTCTAAACAACATGTTCACCCACTAGACGGAGTTATTCTAAGCAAAAAGGGCTCAATCAGGTACATTATTTGCCTTCTTTCATGAAAGAATTAGATATCCATGCAGGTAGATTTATAGTGGCCAGCAGAACGTCTTTTCAATAAGCCAGAGATGGCTAACCTTGGCACACAATATCTCATAATGCTCTGTGAGCATAATGGTATTTGTAGTTTGCAAATATCTCCAATGGCAGTGTTAGCCACCTTTGTCCTGTGCAAACCCCCAAATAATCAATAATGCCACTTGTGCTTGAGGTATCCCCGCACTGAATACCTTTCTGGTTATGGTACTTCCATACGATAGGCAATGACAGGTTTTGATGCTCTTTCTCAAAGTAGTAATTGCAAGATTCTCGTACTCTTACACTATTGCATGAAATAAAAGGTTCAGAGACTCTCTTACTATGGAATAAAGGCTTCTCATATTAGACAGTGCCTGAATTTGGCAGCGGTGGGTATATCACATTTAATACTGCTGTGAACACATGCCAAGGCAAGACATCCATCATGAAATCACTGAACGCCGATCCAGAGATGTCACCCAGGAAGTGCCATCAATTTCTGGTTTACAACTCGGCCCAAGCTGTAACTCCTGGCACTTCCTCTGTATCTTTTTCAAAGTAACTGCTATTTTTGGCACTGCTGTTATACACAATATATGTATCTCACCATAGCATATTTGATAGAAGTGGACGAAAAAATAAGCTCACATGTTTGGGTGGGTTATTCAATGGATATATATGAGGCCATTGAGCTATAGATAAATATATATAATATAAGCAATAAATACATTTAAATGATGCCAGTGAGATATAGCTATATATAGTATACCCAGTGAGCAATATATACACATAAAGGATTTATACCAATAGAAATATATTATGCCAGTGAGCAGTAAATTCAAAACAAATGCATAAATAAACTGTATATGATGTCAAAGAGCAGTAAGTACATACACTTTGTATATCATGCCAAGGAGCAGTAAATGCATACACTTTGTATATCATGCCAAGGAGTAGTACATACATACACTTTGCATAGCATGCCAATGAGCAGTAAATACATACACTTTATATATCATGCCAATGGGTAGTAAATGTATAAGCTTTGTATATTATGCCACTGATCATTAAATGCATATGCTTTGTATTTCATGCCAATGAACAGTAAATGCATGAACTGTGTATATGATGCAAATGAATAGTAAATGCATGCACTTTGTATATGATGCCAATGAGCAGTATAAACATATACTTTGTATATTTATTCTCCAATACAGCATATAAATTTGGTCAGGTACATGTAGTGTTATAAATCCATAGTGCGGTACATGATAGCAAAAACAGGTTTTAAACCACAACATACATGAATACGACTAAGTAAGGTAAACTAGGCTCCATTATAAAGGTGCTATTTGGATATATACTTGGCTGAGTAGTTGGGATTGCATGGATATATACAGGGATGAGTAGGTGGTATGTATACATATATAAGGCTAAGAATGTGGGATGGCATGGATATATACAGGGCTGAGTAAATGGGATGGTATGGATATATACCGGGCTGAGTAGGTGGTATTGGATGGATATATACTGGGCAGAGAAGGTGGTATTGTATGGATATATACAGGACTGAGTAGGTGGTATTGCATGGATATATACAGGGCTGAGTGGGTGGTATGGTATGGATATAAACAAGGCTAAGAATGGGGTATGGTATGGATATCTACAGGGCTGAGTAGGTGGTATTGTATGGATATATACAGGACTGAGTAGGTAGTATTGTATGGATACATAAGGGCAGAGTTGGTGGTATTGATTGATATATACAGGACTGAGTAGGTGGTATTGCATGCATATATACAGGGCTGAGTAGGTATTATTGTATGGGTATATACAGGGCTAAGTAGGTGGGATGATATGGTCATGTATAGAGCTAAGAAGATGGAATGGTATGGATATATACAGGGCTGAGTAGGTGGGATAATATAGATATATGCAGGACCGAGAAGTTGGGATGGTATGGATATATACAGGGTGAGTAGGTGTGTTGCATGGATATATACAGGGCTGCGTAGGTGGTGTTGCATGGATATATATATAGGGCTGAGTAGATAGTATGGATATATACAGGGCTGAGTAGGTGAAATGGTATGGATATATACAAGGCTAAGAAGGTGGAATGGTATGGATATATACAAGGCTAAGAAGGTGGAATGGTATGGATATTTAAGGCTAATTAGGTGGGATGGCATAGATCTATATAGGGCTAAGTAGGTGGAATGGTATGGCTCTATACAAGGCTAAGCAAATGGGGTGGTATGGATATATATAGAGCTAAGAAGGTGGAATGCTATTAATATATACAAGTTGCTGATTTGGTAGTATGGATATTTATAGGGCTAAGTAGGTGTGGTAGTATGGATATTTATAGGGCTAAGTAAGTGTGGTAGTATGGTTATTTATAGGGCTAAGTATGTGTGGTAGTATGGTTATTTACAGAGATAGGTAGGTGGGGAATTTGGGAGAATGAGAGTTATATAACAGGCATTTCTGTGGCAATCTTCTGGAACACGCCATTGATTTCTATGGATATTTCAGGAGCATATCATTAGCTTCTATTGTGATTGTTGCACTTTTCGGCGGCTTGCCCAGTCTTCCTCTATAAACATTCCCAATACATGGTGCATTGTACATCTGAAGTAGTCTTTTCTTAAGCAAAGAAGCAAACACAGAAACGATGAACCTGTCATAAATACGTATAGGAGAATTCCTCAGTGTCTTGCCTAGTAACGCACTGCTGTAAAACCTGTGCTTCTGCAATCAACAGAACTGTAATAAAATACACATGACGTTTGTCATAATCTCCCAGGTCCCTGTGCTTGGAGGGGCATTGAAAGTACAGGGGGCTCTGTATGCTGTGCCTAGCGGCGAAACAGAAGTAAATCTGACCCTGGAGAGAAGAGACAATAAGTGAAAAGGTATATAAAAGTATAGCCTGGATTCTATTAACAGTGATAAATCACTGATTTTATCTCTAAATTTCCCCACTGACCATAAACAAGAATAAAAAAAGGAAACATAAAGTTTTACAGGTAATAACTATCCGGCCCTGCTGTATGTGACTGGAAACAGCAAAGGTCACTTCTCAAAATAAAGAAAAACAAGATTGCCCATTGTAAACACGGCCAGTGATGGCAAACTCAGGGGGGTGGACTGCCCCAAAACACAGGCAATAAGGGGGTTGCCAATGGCAGGGGCGAAGTTTGCCAGTGGCAACAGCAGAAGTTTGTCAGGGAGCATGTAAGATGTGAGTGGGCACCCGAAGGTAGGAACATGGGGGGGTGTACAAAAGTGAATAAAGATGGTTGGTGCATTTAAGTTTTGTGCTGTCCTAGGTCTAAACTAAAACTCATGTACCCGCTAATATTCATTTTCCCAACCCATTCCTGTCCAGGCCCCACCTCTTCCTCTTTAGGAGCTACTATCATTGTCCCCAAACACCTTTCCAGTTTCATCTTTGTCCCCAAATGCCATCCCAGAGTCATCTCTGTGCCCAAACACCTTCCCAATGCCACTATTGTGCTCAAACCTACTGTTGTGGCCAAAACAGCTTCCCTGTGCCATATTTGTGTTCAAACACCAACCCAGTACCATCTTTTTGCCCACAACACCTTCCCAGTGACATATTTGTGCCAAAAACTGCTTCTCAGAACCACCAAAACGGTTCCCAGTGCCATCTCTGTCCCCAAAATGTTTACCAGCTTGCCTGGAAAAAACAGGGGAGACGGGCTTAGAAAAACAGAACGGGTAAGCTTAACCCCTTCGCGACCTTATGACGAGTTAGCACTCAGTCCAGCCACGTGAGCCCCCATTCAGCTCTACAGCTATGAGAGACAGGGGAGCTGCTGTCAACATCACAGTGATGACCGCATCCAACGCAGCACAATAACACTTCACAGTATTGTAACAAGAGAATAAACTTAGACATTAGAGGGCATTGGCCCCAAGAGCTTGCAGTATACTATGGTCTTTTCTCTCCAATGTCTCCTGCTCCTTCTGACTATGGAAGTGTTTGTCCAGATTTATTTTACATTATAATATGAAAAAATAGTCATCCTTTAACCCCACAGAGGCTGTGTTTACAATTCTGCAGTGTTTGTGTTTAACTTGAATTCTTTTTTCATTTTTAATTTTTTTCATTGAACGTACCTAACACATATTATATACTGTTTTTTTTTATCACCCAAGGGCTTTCTGAAGATACTATTATTTTCATCATATCTTTTAACCCCTTAACGACAGGTGACGTGCCAGGCACGTCACGGCAAATCGAGGACTTGCCGACAGGTGACGTGCCTGGCACGTCATGCACTAAATGGAGTAAAGAAAGCGACCAGCGGCATTGTGCAACACCCCCCAAATGTGCAGGGGCGCGCTACGATCACTCCACGGAGTGATCGTAGCAGCCATTTAAAAATGGCTGCGCCGGCTGCACACATGTGCTTAGAAAGCGAACGATCGTTCGCTTTCTAAGCATCTCCGGTGTTGTTAAAGTGCCTCGCCAGCGAGGCACTTAACAACACCGTTCTGCTCCCCAGAGCCGATGGTGGTCGCTCTCCTGAGCGACCCCATCGGCTCAGTAGAAGGGAACGCTGCCTGTACAGGCAGCGTTTCCCTTCTAATGGCAAGAGCATCGGAAGTGAAAGTATTTCACTTCCGATGCTCTAGGGGGAGCCAATCGATGCCGGCACAGCAGATCTATGTGATCTGTGTGCAGGCATGTATGGTAAGTGCTCTGATGAGCACTTACCATACTGTCAAAGGCAATATTACTAAATATTGCCTTTGACAAGTATTGATCTGCCTCCCTCACCTTACTACTTTTAGTAAGGGAGAGAGACAGATCAGATCAAGTAAAAAAATAAAATAAAATAATAAAAAAAATATTTAATAAAATTTTAAACACCAAGGGCTTTTATAAAAGCCATTTAACCACTTCCCTGCCATTGATCGCTGTGTACGCAGTGATCATACACAGCAGCACATTTTTTGCTGTCTGTGCATTTTTTAGGGGTTATTTTTTTTTACTGTAATTCATTACCGGATAAAAAAAGGCTCTTTTAAGAGAGATTAACCCCTTTCTTGCCGTAGATCACTGCCTAATCAGCGATCTGACGCAAATGCAGCAATCTTGCTGCAGAAGCATTTTTAATTTTTTTAAAACTTTTTTATTACACCCGTCACGTGTTAATTATACCCGCTAGGGGACTACGTTTAACGTAAAAAAAATTTTTTAGCTGTCTGAGCGCATGTATAGCGATCAGTAACAGCTGATAAGTGGCAATGGCGGGTTGGCGTTTGCTCAGATGTGCATCACCATTCGTCTGGTTAGATCAATATGTGTAAATATTTGATCTGACCAGTGTAGATCTGCCTCCCTCTCACTTGAGTTTTAGTGAGGGAGACAGAGCTGTATAATGTAAGTTTTTAATTATAATATATTTAATAGAATTGAGACCCAAAGGCTTTTATAAAAGCCGTTTCCAGTATTTAACCCCTTCCCTGAAATTGATCGCTGTGTACGCAGTGATCTTACACAGCAGCACATTTTTTGCTGTCTGTGCATTTTTTTAGGGGTTATTTTTTTTTACTTTGATTTATTACAGTATATCAAAGGCTCTTTTAAGAGCTATTAACCCCTTCCTTGCCGTATATCACTTCCTAAGCAGCACATATGGTCACTGCCTAAGCAGTGCATATGGTCACTGCCTAAGCAGCGCATATGGAGCAATCTAGTCGCCGAAGGATTTTTTTTTGCTATCAGCATTTTTTTTGTCAGACTCACTAGGGGTTAATTATACCCACTAGGGGATTACGTGTATTCCTTTTGAAGCTGTCTGAACGCGTGTATAGCGATCAGTAACAGCCGATCAGTGGCAAAGGTGGTTTGGTGATTTCTCAGATGAGCATCACCATTCGTCTGGTTCGTAAATATTGTTCTGACCCATATGGATCTGCCTCCCTCTCCTCACTTGAGTTTTAGTGAGGGAAAGAGACAGATCTGTATAACATAATTTTTAAATTGTAATAAATTAAATAAAATGTTAATAAATTGTGAGTCCCAAGGGCTTTTATAAAAGCCATACCTTTTGTATAGTGTAGTGTATTAACTCCTTCCCTGCCACTGATCACTGCACAGCAGAAATTTTTTTCTTGTCTGTGCATTTTTAGGGGTTAATTTTTTTGTACAGTACTACAAAGGCTCTTATAAGAGCTATTAACCCCTTCCTTGCTCTACATGTTCAAATTCCAAGTTTGAAAATCAAAAAGCGCACCTCTCAAATGTAGCCTTTCAACCCCTAACAAAGCTGACAAAGCTATGCATGGGTGGTATCCCTGTGCTCGGGAGATGTTGCTGAACATATATTGTGGTATTGTTTGTCAGTGACACATACCGAAATATGTGAATTTGTGTCTAAAGTGCAATGTATGTGGGAAAAAATACACAATAAAATGACTACCACAAACTTTGACAAAGGCTGGTGGTAGAATTGGTGCATGGAAAGTGTTAAAATAACACCATTTAAAATAGCCTAGGGTGTCTACTTTTACAAAATATATACTTTTTGGGGTAAAATACACTGTCCTACTTAAAAAAAAGTCCCAAATGAAAGATGGGCTCAGGCTGACTACACGTCAATATTCCAAGTTGAAAATGCGCACCTTCACAATGTGGCCCTTTAGCCCCCAAACAACCCAACAAACCTATGCATGGGTGGTATCCCTGTACTCAGGATATGTTGTTGAACACATATTGGGTTATTGTTTGGCAGTGACACATACCAAAATCTGTGAATTTATGTCTAAAATACAATATTTGTGAAAAAAAACCACACAAAAATTACTACCACAAACTTTGACAAAGGCTGGTGGTAGAATTAGTGCATGGAAAGTGTTAAAATACCACCATTTGAAATAGCGTAGGGTGTCTACTTTAAAAAAATGTATGGGTTGATGGGGTAAAATACACTGGCTGGTTTCAAATATGTCCCAAATGGGACATGGGTGCAGGCGGTCTGCATGTCAAAATTTTAATTTGGAAAACCAAAAACTGCACCTACCAAATTTGGCCTTTTACTCCCCAAACAACCCAACAAACCTATGCATGGGTGGTATCCCTGTACTCAAGAGATGTTGCTGAACACTTATTGGGGTGTTATTTGGCAGTGACACATACCAAAATCTGTGAATTCATGTCTGAAGTACAAGGTTTGTGAAAAAAAACCACAAAAAAATTACTACCACAAAGTTTGACAAAGGCTAGTGGTAGAATTAGTGCATGGAAAGTGTAAAAATACCACCATTTGAGATAGCCTAAGGTGTCTTCTTTTAAAAAATATATGGGTTGATGGGGTAAAATACACTGGGTGGTTTCAAATATGTCCCAAATGGGACATGAGTGCAGGCGGTCTGCATGTCAAAATTTTAATTTGGAAAACCAAAAACTGCACCTACCAAATTTGGCCTTTTACCCCCCAAACAACCCAACAAACCTATGCATGGGTGGTATCCCTGTACTCAAGAGATGTTGCTGAACACTTATTAGGGTGTTATTTGGCAGTGACACATACCAAAATCTGTGAATTCATGTCTGAAGTACAAGGTTTGTGAAAAAAAAACACAAAAAAATTACTACCACAAAGTTTGACAAAGGCTGGTGGTAGAATTAGTGCATGGAAAGTGTAAAAATACCACCATTTGAGATAGCCTAAGGTGTCTTCTTTTAAAAAATATATGGGTTGATGGGGTAAAATACACTAGCTGGCTTCAAATATGTCCCAAATGGGACATGGGTGCAGGCTGTCTGCATGTAAAAATTTCAAGTTGGAAAACAAAAAACTGCACCTCACAAATTTGGCATTTTAGCCCCCAAACAACCCAACAAACCTATGCATGGGTGGTATCTCTGTACTCAGGAGAAATAGTACAATCTATTTAGCATGTTTTTTCGTTCGCTATTGTCGATGAGGAGAAGTTGTTTCAAATAAAAACAAAGAAATTTGTGTATTTTTTTTTTTTTTACCATATTTTATTATTTTTTTTAATAATATGATAAGATATGATCAAAAAGATGGCATCCATAGAAAGCCCTTCTTGTCCCGATAAAAACAATATATAATATGTGTGGGTACAACAAATGACAAAGAAGAAAATTACTGCTAAACACAAACAGCACATAAATGTTAAAAAAAGCATTGTCCAGAAAGGACAAAAATGTTTCAAAGGCTCTGTCCTTAAGGGGTTAATTTAAAAAAAAAAATATTTGACACAATTACAAACAGTAAACAAAAAATGATATGAATATATTCTAATATTTTTCCTGTGTTTAGAAATACGCCATGCTTACATGTTTTTCTGTTATTTTTTTTTTTTTTTTTTGCATGTTAAAGAGCAAAAGCCTAAAGTAGCGCTTTTTTCCCCCTAAAAATGATTGATTGCCTCCGACGGTCTTAAAGACACAGTACGTATGTCCTTTGTTACAAAAGGGTTAATGAAAGAATATAAACAAAGTATCTTATTGAGGACATTTTGCTTGTATAGCTATATCAGAAAGCTAACATGTTATGTCAGATGAAGGAAGATGAAGAGCATCCTGTATGAAATTATACCTCCCCCTCCTACTGCCTAGCTTTGAACAGTACAGTACCGATTTGGGGACTCTGTCACGCTACTCGGAACAGAGGTAGAGTTCGTCAGGCCAGAGGTATTCAGGACCGCAATCCTGCATTGTACGCATGCGCAGTAGAGCTGCTAGCTGTAGTGAAATTACTATGACCTCCATACTCAGGATGAGTGACAATGCTACTGCACATGCACAGTAGAGCTGACACTTTGCCTTCCATGCCCCGCCGTGGGATCTCAATTATCCTGGGGGCAAAGTTGGGGGATATGTGAAAATCACATGTACAAAAGCACTAAGTTGACAGGCAAACACCGGTGTCTAGCATAAGGCAGAGGCTTTCCACACTGTTTCCGTTATTTGTCCAATTCTTGTAGTTTATTCACTGCTCCCTGCGAACTTCTATAAAACTACACATAAAATTATTGCTATTATGATTAGAATTATTATTTATTTACCATACTCCAGGCGTTTCCTGCAGGGCTGTACAATTACAACAAAAAGGAGCCGACAACTTCTTCAGCGTACCTTCATTGAACTCGTCCTTGATATGATACTGGTGTGTGAGTATTATTATAACCACACACCAGTCATTCCTTTTTGGTAATCTTGCTGCAGGAGCTGACCTTGCATGTGGTCTAAAGGGGTCTCATTATTGCTGCTGTGGGCATGACGAACAATGATCAGGGCAACGATTTAAAAGTAATATCAGGAAGTATTACTTTACTGAGAGGGTAGTGGATGCATGGAATAGCCTTCCAGCGGAAGTGGTAGAGGTAAACACAGTGAAGGAGTTTAAGCATGCGTGGGATAGGCACAAGGCTATCCTAGATATAAGATAGGGAACTGGGGACTAATAAAAGTATTACTTTACTGAGAGGGTAGTGGATGCATGGAATAGCCTTCCAGCGGAAGTGGTAGAGGTAAACACAGTGAAGGAGTTTAAGCATGCGTGGGATAGGCACAAGGCTATTCTAGATATAAGATAGGGAACTGGGACTGATAAAAGTACCGTATATACTCGAGTATAAGCCGAGTTTTTCAGCACAACTTTTGTGCTGAAAAATGCCCCCCTCGGCTTATACTCGAGTCAGTGGGGGAAAAAAAAAAAATCTAAAACTTACCTCGTTCCTGCTCTGTCCCCCGGTGCTCTAAAGCTGCGTGGCTGTGAGGGAAGCGTTGTGAGCTTCCCTCCTGGCGCGCGGTCAATGAAGTGTTTTTTTTTTAAACAAACTTTATTGACCGCGTGGCTGGAGGGAAGCTCACAATGCTTCCCTCACAGCCACGCAGCTTCAGAGCACCGGGGGACAGTGCAGGAACGAGGTAAGTGCTGGGGTCTGGGGGAGGAGGGTGGCATAACGAGCATACTAAGGGGCAATATCCTGGCATATTGGGGGCAATATCCTGGCATAATAAATGGCATATTGGGGGCAATATCCTGCATATTAAATGGCATATTGGGGGCAATATCCTGCATATTAAATGGCATATTGGGGGCAATATTTACCAGTAGCTGCCGCATTTTCCACCCTAGGCTTATACTCGAGTCAATATTTTTTCCCAGTTCTTTGTGGTAAAATTAGGTGCCTCGGCTTATATTCGGGTCGGCTTATACTCGAGTATATACGGTATTTAGAACATTGGGCAGACTAGATGGGCCGAATGGTTCTCATCTGCCGACACATTCTATGTTTCTAGGCATTAACACTGCTCAGGGTGGACATTTACTGGGGTCTGTGTTGAACAATTTAATGATATTAACAATAATTTCTATGGACCATGCAACAGACACTTTGCCTATCACTGATCGCAGTATTATGGCAAAGTACTTTCTGAAGAGATGATGGTATTTGGCAGGTACAAAAAAAAGGTCTGATTATAGTCAATATTTTCCAAGTACATCCTAGTTATGGCACTGTTACTCAATCTAGTGGCACGATATTATATCGACCGCAGAAGGATGAAAGGCAGAGTCAACCCTGCAAGGAATGGAACCAGCAACCCGAGTGTTGCTCAGACTCTACCAATGGGGCATTAGCCCACTGAGGACTCACCAGGTGTACAGTCTGAAATTCCACAATCCATAAATGTGCCCCTGATGGGGAGAATAATAATTAGAATTTAAAGCATTTATGCAGCACCATGCAATAGTAGCAGTGTTGAAAGGGTGCCACATTGTAAGCCTGGCCTGTAATTTGGACATTACACACGGCAAACTTCTATTACATCCATTATAAAGAAAATGTGATACATATATCATCAGACTCCTCGGTTAGTCCAACTTCACAGCGCAGCCAGGATTGCAATACATTTATCATCTGTAAGCAGCTGGAGACCAGGCTCAGCGGCAAGCCCACAGTTCAAATGCCTCCTAAATTTAAATAATGGAGACAAAGCAGAATGGAAGTAGAGCTACTCATTACTACACTGGGCCTCTTCACACCACCCTCTTCCTGTAAAGAGCTGGTAATATGTGAGCTGCCAATTGTATTGCATTTAAATCATTACTGTTATTCGCAAACAGAAAATATAACCCTGTGCATGGAGAAATAAGACACCGATTAAAGATTCAATGGGGGAATGGGGTTCGGTGATAGTTTAACCCGTCGATTGCCGGGGGAAGAGAGGAGGCTTCTGGGTATAACGCCAAGTCCTGGGGAAGCAGGATTCCTTGACTGGCATGCCAGGGTCGAGACATAGGATTCTGATTAAGACATCGTTTGTTCATTATCAAAGTGAAGTATACAATATGTTAGCAGACTTGCAAGAAAAATGCATGAATGAAAAGAAAAACATGTTTTTAAAGTGCATGGGGTGTTTATGACATCAACATGTGTCTTGTAATGCAAATGACCTATTACCCATAGAACGCTTATCAAAGCCCCAGGTGATGTCACCAGTAGCAGACAATACAGCCACATGTTTGCCAGATCGACCTTGTTTTATTTGAGGGACTGTTACATGCTGCTCTGCCGGGAAATCAATTAATTAATTAAGGTTTATTCCGATATTCTTTGCACCTTGATTAATTAATTGGTATCATTTTGACACATGCAATATACTGCATGGAATTAAAAATGGAATTTAAAAGTTAAGGCTAAAGTAACTGAGTTGGAAAATATCTCTTATTCAGATATACTCCAAACTGTAATGGTGAGAAACAGGGTTCTGATTAACATTTCAAGTCTGGGGTGTTTTATCCACTGGGCTCTGTGGCATGCAGGCGGGTGGATTGGTTGGAGGATGGACTATACAGTCGATGGTTACTTTTCATAACGCTTTCATATGTTTCTATATATGGTTGGCACTTAGAGGGGCCCCACTGTTGCCCAGGGCACTCCTGTGTAGTGTTGAGCAAACCCGAACCCCACTGTTCGGGTTCGTACCGAACATTACGGTTTTTGGACTCCGAACACGGACATTTCACTGTATGTTCGGGTCGGAGTTCGGCGATTAAATTGTATGTAATGCTATGGGCTTTCTATAAACCAAAATAGAATCCCCATTCATATGAATAGGTCAATTGACCTATTCGTATGAATGGGGACACTCTTACTCACATTTTACTTCATTTTGCAGCCCTCTAGCCCTTTCTAGGCATTTTAGTGGCCAAAAGTTCGTGTCCCCATTGACTTCAATGGGGTTCGGGTTCAGGGTCAAGTTCGAGCACGGACCGGGACTTTTTTCAGAAGTTCGGCCGAACCCGACGAACATCCAGGTGTCCGCTCAACTCTACTCCTGAGTCTTAAAGCAGCCTTGGACAAAGCAGATGTCTACTACAGTTCAAGCAGTTATGGTACTTTTGCCTTTAAAGACGATAGCACCCAAATGGCGATTTTGTACCACTATGGCCCAGATCATACTCAAAAGGCAGAAACGTGATACAAGGCTCGAAAGGCATAAGGAGTTTTTCCCCTCATGCCATCACTGCCACATTTATAGGTCTCTAGATTAAGATGACAGTATTTCCTTGCTGAAATGGCTGTTCCTGTGGCATGACTGCGGCCAGCTTGCTGCCTGAGCATGCTGTTCACTCGCAGAGTGTATTTGTAAAACAGAATAATTTCTGACAAATGGGTTTATTAAATATAAATGCAGCATGCAGGAGAATGTCCCAGTAGGGCTGTTACAAGGGCCCTTTTCACTTCTCACTATGTCAAGCTTGCATCATTAAGGAGGATAAGTGCCTGGTCCATGATCATTTTTTGGGCTAGCTCACACTTCCCTCAGCAGCAATTAGAAGACACTGCAATTAGAACACCCTCTGGCTTGCTAGAAATCTGAAAATGAACTTACATTATACTAGAGAAACTTAGCCTGGTCTGGATCGACTAATAATGGGAAACGGAGATCGGCCATTGGTTTCGCTGTCTGAAAATCATTAAAATAAGTTGAGCAGATACTACTGTATCTTGTCCAATGACGAGCTAGCAATGCAGGATAATGTGATCTTAAGTACTGTAGGTTGTGACCTTTCCTTCTGTGCCAGGTCAGTTACCCATAATTCCTTTTAACGAATTCTCCAGACTGCATAAATCTGCACAAAAGTAAAACTGGCTTCTGCGTAGCATCATCGAGGCAACATGGCAATAACAAGATAAAACAGAGCGCAGAATACTTTGAATTGTGGGATCTATATATTATCTAGGAGTGAAAAACACACTGAATCCAAAAATCAACACTGCGATGGAGTCTAAATTCTGTCTAAATACACACACGCACACACACACAGAAAATGATATAAAACCAAACAAGATGAATGCCACAAAATGATGTGTGAAAAAACACTATATGTGCATCTACACTAATCAACATAAAGTCTATAGTAATCTTTAGCAAAAAGAATGTATGCACACATACTAGTGTAACAATATAGATAAAGCACAGAAAATAATTAAAAAATACTGATACTACATTTGAATTGTGTAAAAAAAAAAGCAAACAAAATGAGTGCCATAATGTGATATATAAATAGCACTGTGCGCGCTCCGGCACTGGAGCTCATAACTTCCTGTGTTCTGACATTCTATGATGAACTACAGAAAGCAGACAGAGACAGAAAGCAGCCCAATCCCTTTTGTTCTCGCGGAACATCCGCAGGTACCCAACGCTTGAACGCCAATCTTGAGTTTAATATCTATTAGGTGGACTTTCTAAATCATGTGCCTACACCACAGTACAGTATGTGCACACCGTTGATTAATAAACGCATTACGTAATCCAAAACATTGTCTATTTGAAAATTTAGCAATTACTTTGGTCAAGGACATTTAAATGACTTTATCACACATTACTTCAGGCTCTGAAAGAACTTTAAGTAACACAAATTAATTTAGTGAATCAGAGTTTTTATTGCCTCTCTGACAGGTGATTTATTCTAACGGCTCCTTCCCTGCTGTCCTGACAAAGACAAGAAAAGATGGGAACCCACATGCTGAAAGGATACTTTGTTTCCTGGGTCCAGCGTACTGATTTGTATATCTGAACTTAGATAGAATGTAGGAAAAAGATCTAATTTCTGAACTGTCATTTGTCAAGAAGAGAACACAGCTTATTACACGTAACCACATAAAAGTAAATGATTTCAGAAAACTCAACTCTTTTCAAACACGGACAAATCCACCCGTCAAACGCATCTACAGTGGAATCTCTGCTGCAGGCAAAGTCTCTTCTTTCTGGAACGTATTATGGACTGAGCATGAAATGTTACGATTTCTAGTTTTCTCAGACCTGCGAGCTCAGCAATAGATGATACATTCTATTAAAACGACTCTCCTGAACATGATGCAATCTGCGAGTACTGCTTGAAGGGTGCAGCATCAACTTATCGGACTGTACGGCCACCAGGCCATTGAATCTGGGCCAGCGTGTTATATAGACCCCCAACAGATAAGAGCTTGCTCCCAGAAAGTTGCATACAACAATGCCCTGCACAAATGAAGGAGCTATCCTCCCAGCTCCAAACCACCCCATCTAGCCTGAGTTAGGCTACCAACATTTGGTTATTAACCTGAAAGGCCACCCCCAGGAACAAGCATCCACCAAGACAAAATGCTCCCATCCTGGTATACATAGTCCGGCAGATCCAAATCTGCTACCTGAAACGAAAGAGAAAAACAGCAGAGTAATACAAGTACATAAACAAACAATACAGGATACTGCGCCAATAACTGTGATGGAGTAAGCTAGCACTTGTGCACAGCTAGTGTCTCACTCCTAGCAAACCAGTGAAAACAAATACAATAAAGTGAACATGTGAGCTAGTGACCAACACTAGAGAAAAAAAGAGCATTACCCTTTTCTATGAGACGAAATGCTCAGATATTATGCAAAGGGAAAAACAAAAACAATAATAGTGTAGTATATCAGTGCAATGGTATAATAGTGCAAAGTGCATAAATGGTACACTCACATTTACATGAGCAATACCCTGCTCAAGATAAATAGCGTGGGTGAGCTCAGATAAGAGCAAGTAGATCTTGTAAACCAGCTCCAGAGGCAGCCCAGATATCCAGATCACATGGGAAGGAGAAGGCAGGATTGCACAAGTAAGTATTTTAATATAAGCAATAAAACCAACAAACAGTAAGATCTTACATTTAAAAACGTTTTAAAAGTCCCAGATGCTTGTCCATAAAACCAATAGTGTTGTCTGTGCACTCTTCTCCTCTCACACAACGCGTTTTGTTGAGGCTTTTTCAAGTTGAGGCGCACATGTTCACTTTATTGTATTTGTTACTACAAGTACATACCTGTTGTTAATAACCCCCCCCCCCCCCACCCCTCCAGACACCCTGGGTATCCTACAAAAAGAGGGAAGGAAGGGGGACAAATAGCTGATAATAAGTTTTAGTTTCTTACTTAAGTATGTTCTGCCCTGAGATTTATCCCCCCCCCCCCCTACCCCGGCCCGTCATATCTATCTACCAATCAACTCCCAGCTTTGCTCTACACCCTACTATGAAGGTTAAATATTTTACTGCTCAATGTGCTATTGTTCTCGGCTATATGCATGTTAGCAGAAATAAACCTCCACTACCAATAGGGTAAAGGGGCATGGTTACTGGCCAATCAAGATGTTACCACCACTCTGATAATATTTATAAATAAGTGTTGCTTCCGTAGCTGCCACATGCTGGAGCACCTCCTCTTCTTGCTGCAGGCAAGCAAGGTGCCCGGTTTTCATATAGATTAGTTCCCTTTCTCCATTTATGTTTTTGAAGTCACAGTCAAGGTAAGAGTTGTGACCAGTGCTACTGAGATCTTTGAGGGTCCATCGTATCTGCATTCTAAGGAGGTGTGTCCAACCACCGCAACAATATTGCGCAAGGATTGCTTGGAATCCACGGACAAACATCGCGATCCAAGTGGGAATGAGATGTTAGTCCCGAGATCTCACAATACTTTTGCTTTACTGTCGAAGTTATAAGTGAAATCGAATTACAGCAGGATTTAGCTGCATCCGTGTAAAATGTGCAATTTTACAATTGGCCATCTATGTAAAATATCTATACGTATGTGTTGCTTATAAACATGGAGGAACACTCTGTAGAACATGTTGGACAAATACTGTATTTCCTTGATTCTAAGATGCACTTTTTCGCTGATTTTAAGAGATCTGGGAAAGGGACGTTTCTGAGAATGAAAGACGGGATTTTTGTCTCAGCAACCGAGATTTGCATTTCAGCAGCCAAAATTGTCGTTTTGGCTAACGTAAGGAGGGAGGGGTTTATGCACTGAATGACGTATAGTGCAGTTGCACAGGACAGTCAGCTTCCAAGGTCGTGCTGCAAGGTAAGTAGAACTGTTTTAGATGTTTCCTTGATTCTAAGACTTTGCTGGGTCTTAAAATCGATGGCGTCTTCGAACGGGGACATCAAGTAATTTATTTGTTACAGTTTTTTCTCTTTAACTTTTTGCAATATTTATCATGGAAATGGAAGTTTTTCAGGTTTTCTCGTGTGTATTGGACATCCCGACATGAATTCTTAAGCTCTCTCTGTCAAAAACGGGAATCCCTTGCATCTTTTGGGATCCAGTTATAGGGTTTACTTAAAGAAGCACGGGGATGTCTACAGCACATGTGTAAGATCTAATCTATGACCAAATAAGCACTGACCACGGTCCATGACCACTACAGGATAATACTTTTCCTAAGACTTTTTTTCTGTCAGTCGAAGAGGCCAACGGTAGACACCAGAACACTGGTTCCGAGTAAAATTATTGTATCCGTTAAAAAAAAAAACCTGTTAAAGAAAACCCCCATCCCCTATTTAAACACCTGGGGCTGCGTAAATGGCCTCCTGCCCTGTAATAACTAATGGGACAAGGGAAAGATGCACCACGAAATCAAATGTCGGTGCAAGATGCTGGGCAAGATTCCCCCACCTCCCTAAGAGTAACAAGGGCCTTTTAAGGGAGTAATGCCTCCCTTAAAAGGCTTCTGTTTATACTTTTTTGATTTACTGCCTAAAGACTAAGACCCTGGTTTGATGGGTCGAAACATCAGGCTTGACTTAATGCTAAATGTAAAAAAAAAAAATGCAACCTTTAACCTTTAAGTCTTCTATTTTTTTTATTATTGGAATTATTTTTCATGATTGCCCCTCCGCATGCTTTTTCGGGCCCATCCACCACTCAGACACCAATCAGTTTGTATATACGGATTTTTCTATTTTCTGGAGTGCCAATGTACCCTTCCTTTTTTTTGCATGCTTTCAAAACCATGTCTTTCCTGGAAGCATCGAGGAAGCTATCAGCCAATCAGGTCGGAGTCACTTGAGCAGTGTCCAGACCGATTAACATCAGTTCATTTTCCTTGCATTTAATAAAAGTTGAGTTCAAGATGGGAGCCTGAGTTGGACTTTGTCTCAGTGGGGGAGAGGGAAGGAGAATTTATTTTTAGTGAATAGCTTAATGTGGTCGGGATAGGAGACCTAATGTGACCACCTTGAGACTAATTCGAATTTTAGTAAATAGATACATATTAGATTTAGAAATTCTCCAAGAATATTTTATCTAAAGAAAGCAGTCATGAACATATCACAGGAGAGTTTAACAAACATTAAAGTTTTGATTTATGCACGGCAGTCGAAAATAAATGCATCCCAATTCTGCGGAGATAGCTGCGTTAGCCAGATGTACAGAAGAATTAATCCGAAATGGCCCTCTGGAAGCACGGGTCTTATTAAAATTTTAGGATTAGTTTAATCGTGCCCCAACAAATCAAAATATGGACGCCCATAATTATAAGGCAAAATTAATCCTGCATTTCTTCTTTAGCAAAAGAGTGTTTATAGGTTTAAAAGATGTCAGGTACC
Source organism: Pelodytes ibericus (assembly GCA_036172795.1). Lineage (NCBI taxonomy): Eukaryota > Metazoa > Chordata > Amphibia > Anura > Pelodytidae > Pelodytes > Pelodytes ibericus. Next base: position 18,305,996 of record CM069864.1, on the reverse strand, counting down.
CAAATGACTGTAAGGCACACAGGTGGAAAGTAATCCAATAGATGTGATGAATCTGTTATTAATACTGAAAATAGGCATTATATTTAAAATAATCTCTGTCCCTGAAATTCTTTTCTTCTACTGTAATGAAGACAGTGGGGGGCAGCAAAGCAAGAGCAATAATATTTTTAGGAGCAACACACAATAGAGAATATTTTATCACTGCTACCTGGACTACATTCCCCATGATGCGTAGCTTGGCTCAGCATCATGGGAGATGTGCCCCTTCAATGCGGCGGAGCTGCACCAAAATGCCGGCGGGCACCGCCCCTTGAGTGACGGGCCTGGTCGCAGCTGTGACGCCTGCGACAATGGTAGTTTTGCCACTGCTCCCTTGCCTTGTGAAAGCCTGAGCACATGTGTGGCTGTTACATTGTGAGAGCACACACAGTTATATGGCAGCCTACAAGTACAACAGAGAAAATGTTGATCTTGGCAGAGACAGATCTCAACTTCCTCTGTTACCAAATATCATATCTCCCAACTTCTGCCCTGTAGGGGGGGGGGGGGAGCTTGGAAAACCAATGCCAGTGCAATAAAACAAATATATTACACCAAATGTGCTCACATGGAATTTATACTTAAATTGTAGGTTTTCTTTTTAAATCAAGGCCAAGAAGGACCTTGAGAGCGGCAAGCTACTATTTATGAACCTAGATTTTTATGTGCTCCCTTTGAAATGCGTTGGGTGACGTTTTGATAAAGGTCCGAGGTTCGGACCGAAACGTCGACTACATGTAAAGGATATACTCTGTTATTGCATGCTTTTCGACTAAAGAATGCTGTACCTTTTCAACAAAGACCTGTGAGTGCGTGTTTTTCTTTCTTGTTTTTGGACTTGGATATATATATCCACGTTTTTTGTATATATATATACACATACATAACACCAAATAAAACTTTTATTCACTATACCGCGCATGTGAGGTAGCACTAGCATGAAGCTGGCAGAGCTCCTGTGCATGCACACAATGCTGCCCATGCGCAATAAAAATTCTGGGATTGCAGTCCCAAATCCATCTGTCCTGCCGAAATCTACCTCTGTCACAAAGGTAGAGCTCGGTCGGAAACAGCCTCCAAATCGGGACTGTCCCACCCAAAGCCAGACAGTTAAAGGGCATGCAATCTGCCAAGGGCTCCTATATCATGCAAAGGTTTATTGGCAGACTGACCATTTTCTTGTGCTACTCCCCAGAAGCTTGAATATCATGTCTACAGGGAAAAGGAAGCCGAGGATCTCTACCTAACTCCAGCAGGAATATTCCATACAAATGGGGCCAGGCACAGCAAACACCATTATGGTGCCCCTCTCAGTACATAAATACATGTTGGTAATGTCCTGAACTCATGTTGCAAAGTCGATGACAGCCTGAAAAAGGTGATTTTTCAAAGTATATTTTGCAAAAAATAAAAAAAAGGAAATAAAGCACATGTGGTAGTGCAGGGGTTAACCCACGAATCTTCCATAGTGATAAGTGAATGTCAATTCTACAATAAAGATTCTTGTTTAATAAACCCCCCTGATCTTTCATCCTGTCTTAATAATAATTAGCCCTGGGATATTTGTTTTAATATTCCACTGTATTGGCAAAGGGTGCTTCACCTGCCACATATTACTTAGCCTGTGGCAATTGCATTAAACTAAGGATATTATTTTATAAAAACCCAAGGCCTTTGATTACTCTCCTTTTCCATATCACTAGGTAAGAGACGTACATTGAACAGGAAACATATATCTGTTAAAATGTAAACATAGAATTCAATATAGAATTCCACCTCTTACAGGTGCGGCAAAGTGGCCCATGCTAGCATGGTATGTTCTGGGACCCCTGATGTGTGATTTAGCCTGGAAGGGACGTGATTGGTTGTTATATCGTATGTTGGGTGCTCCTGGGAAGGTATATACTGCATTTCCCCAGTACTAAGGTGCCATTGAGTCTAAGATGCTTCCTTTTTCCAGAGGTGTTAAAATCAGAAAGTCTTAGAATCGAGTAAATACTTTGCCGGCTTGATGAAGGAACTAGGGGTGTCCAAACATGTTTGTGCTTGCGATGCTATCGAAAACCAACGCTACCACACTATAGCACTGACACTCCTCCCTCCTCATTTCCACTCAATGTATGATGCTGAATTGAGCAGTCGAATCTCAAATGTTGGATGACGAATTGAGCCCCCGAATTGAACTGCCAAATCACGAAAGACTCACTCGTTTTCCAGAGGTGTTAAAATTGGGGAAAAAGTACTTCTTAGAATCAATGTGTCCCTATTTAGCAAGGTCTGTCCTTATTTTTGCCACAAGTCCCTCTTTTCCCCCCTGATGTACTTCTTTTCAAGAGTATGGAATGTTTGGTGGGTATCAGAATACCTGAGAACATCACAGAGCACCAGAGCATTGGAATACATAATCCAGTGTGTTTGAAATGCAATAAAAAAATATATTAATGTATGAGTTATTTGTAAATAAAATAATGTATTCTTGTCCTAAATGACTTACCAAATTATACAATCTATACATTGTGTTAGCAAATGCATACATTAGAATGAAAATGTGTTGGAAAAATACCATGTGTCTGTGGTGACTCCTGCTTATGACATCACCCTGTAGAAGTTGTAGGTACCAATGCATGGGACAAAGTCGATGAAGGTTCTCAGAACATCTGAAACTTGAATGACCTTCACTGACCTTACCATGGACACTCATGTCTTTGGATGGACTCTTTACCTATCCTGACCTGTGCTGGGAGGGGAGGTGGGTATTAGGGTAAGGCAAAAACCCATTACGTGAATAAAAGTGTAAATGACAAAAACTATTTGGGAATAAGCCATTTTGCTTTAAATAGATATATAACGCTATAAAGTAAAATTTTGGAATCGCTGTTTGGTACAGATGCCCGAACACATCTGTCTCTAGTCAGTGTGGTTATTCAGTAAATGAGGTATTTACAAAGCCATGTAAGAGAAGATTTGTATCTCCATCTGGCAGGGCACCGGACCAGAATAAACAGCAAACAGACAAAGTGGGAAGCTATCCTGATTGCCCTGTGAGTAATTGGCTTGTGTACCAGTGCTTGACAGGCTGAATGCTGGATTAGTGGGCATGAGGCTGCAGGAAATGGATATTATTGCATCTGTATTAAGGAAAATACAATACAAGTTATCTTCCATGTATGAACAAGTCAAAAAGATAGTACCATGTTAAAAATGGAAACACACAAAAAGTGTAAAAACATTAAAAAATATACTGGTCTTAAAAGCTTGCAATCTAATCTGAACCAATAAAGGGTATAATTCTAACTCTACGTGTTTCACATACTTATGTTCAGCCTCTAAATATCTTATGTGTGATTTACATTCGTAAACGGACAGGCTAGGCACTGAAGTCACTTTGGTGCACCTCGAAGTGTACTGCTTGTGTAGCACACAAGTTTATTTTTTTCTTCCCATAACATTTGATGCAGAGATTCTACAAGAATCGAGTTTCTGAGAATCTGCTCAAGCCTTCCTCCAGTGGCAGTTATCTGTACTAGCCCCTGTGTGGCCGCACTGGCTCTGGAGCAGAGAACAGCACTGTGGATACTCAGGTTTCTCTTTTCCTGTCTCTCTCCACTCACAGGCTGAATTAGAGATGCTACAGGCATCTCCATAGAAGTTTTAAGGGTTAATGACGCATAATAGAGTGTACCTACTGCTCTCAATGATTTTAAGTGGTCAGTGGGGCGAAATAGAGTGCACTTACTACCACAGACCAGGGAATACAGTGACAGGGAGCTAACTGATCATGTTAATTAATTCCCTGGAGGCCCTGTCAGTGCAGGATGATGACATCATTAGTGAAACAGGAAATTCCGTTCAAATGAATGGCAATAAATTGGACAAAGGTGATGGAAGAAAAAAAAATAATTCAAACCAGAACTTTCAAATAATCAAGGCAATATGTTATCTACGGTAAAAACAAGTACATTGCAAGTCTCATTTTGGGTACTGGAATGACCCTTTAATTTTGTTTTTGTTCATCATTGATTTCCACAATACAGGACAGACCACACTCTCACCCGGTTATTTGATATGACAAAGGAAGGATCTCGGGTTAGTGAAGAGAGAAAAAAAAATCCTGTTTCTGGCCTCCACATTGAAAAGCAAGGAGGAGATTGCAACTAACTCAAAATAAAGAAGAAAAAAATATATTTTTTATACTATGTAAAAAATTGTAGTAAGAAGGTATTTTGAAAAAAAAAAAAAGATACATTTTCATTTCTGCTTTTTAGAAAATGTATACGTATGGTTATTGCAGATTAAAGGTACAGTTTAAAAGCACGTATATATCTAAAGCAAATAATGTATACAATTTACAAGTGTCACTCTCACCATATGCTTTGTTATATTGACATGTTTCTGCACCATTGCTTGGGTTGCCATGCTTTCTTGAAATACATACCAGAAAAAAGGGGAGACTGAGGCGCATGTACCGGTAAGAGAGAAAAAAATATAATAGTGCAACACTGCGAAAAACACTTGAAAATATTGGAAAGGCTGGGGAATACACTCACAAACGAATTTGTCATTCAGGCTCATCAAGGTAGTAGAAAATTCAGTTTTAATCCGTACATCTAAAAAACATATTAAAAACCATAGCGCAGTAACCTTAACACATGTAAGGTGATTAAAAACAAATACACGTACAACAGAAAAAGCACGGTAAAGTGCAAACTTGCGTAAGAGTAAGTCTCTTTCCTGCTGCCACCAGGATGGAACACTTCAGTGCAGCTCTTAGATGACTTGAATCCGGTCTTTTCTGAAATACATACCAGCCATGTTATTGCTTCCAAAGACTTATCATTAGGCCCCAACTGATTTTGTCAACCCAAATGCTGTCTGGCTGGCATCACTACCCATTGCTAATTGTATGTGCTCCATTTTAACTTACTAAACGTTTCCTTCTTATCCCAAATTATTGCAGTTTTACTGTTCTAGTAAATACTGACACTGCACAGAATTGTACAGAATTGGATAGAGTGTGAGAATCAGCGGGGGTGAGGTGGGATAGAAATACAGAGACTGTCGGGGGGGGGGTTGGGGGGGAGCTGTAAAATTAGCATTCCAGGAAACACTATAAGCAACTTGACCCTCAGATCCTTTGCTTTTACTGTGGGGTTAAATTATTTTGGGCCCAGGTGATAGGAGGTGGGGCCAGACACAAAATGGGCAGAAGTGATGCCAAAAGTTGGTTGGCATATGCTACCCGGGATTTGTGGTGAGATATTTTGAACTACATTTTGGAGTAAGTTGTTGAGTGACTAAACCCCCTTTATATCTGTTGTTATTTTACAGTAGAATTTAGCTCTTTTTAAAGATCTTTCCAAATGCAACAGACATGCAATGTATGTTTCCTACAAAGAACATGTTGTTTGGGTAATTATCTCTGTACAGTAAATATGATTTCATGGCGTTGTTACTGACTATCCCGTTAATGGTGCTAAGATATTGTTCACGGAAGATTGCTAGACAGCAGATACACAACCAGCTGGACCAACATCTGCTGGGCTCCAAAAGCCAAAGAACCGTGGAAATAACAATGATGCTTTTGTTTTCCTAGAACAACATCTGGGATCACTAACTGTATCCAAATCCCCTTCCTTCAGGTGAGAACACGGCTCATTAAAAAATGAAAACAATATGTCACCGCCCATGTTAGCAGAGAGGAGACAATGTTAAATAAAAAGGCTGATTTTTCACCATAATTCTAATTTCTCATCATCTATGAATATATTGAAGAAGCCGCTTGCTGTATCTTCCATCACTCTCGTCTGGACGAGAGATTTGTCAGAGGCAAGTAAGGAACTTGAAGGCATTCCGTCGCCTGACAATGGCTCTGAGTATATGGCATTAAATCGATCAATCCATTGCGTTGGCGGAGGTGCAAGTGAATTTGCATGTCATGTTACAATGTGATTTTATAAACATTAGACAAATAATAAAAAAAAAAAATCTGTTATCTTAATATAGACATTGTTTAAAAAATAAAAAAATATATATATATATATTATTGAAGGTCCTACTGCAAATACGTACACCCAAACTCCCCAGTAGTGGGGAAAGTAATGGAAGCTATGTAAACTCCTTTGTGGTCATGCATGGCAGCACGCTCCTCCAATATGGCTCTGCCCTGTAGCCGGGATCACTTCTGTCGCCCCGGTTGCTGTTGCTAGACAGTCAACAACACTACAGGCCAAAAAAAGGAAGAAGCCCGAACCAACTCTAGATCTAAATTGACCCTAGATCTAGGGTTAGGGTTCTACTTAAGATTACAGATATAATAAGTTTAGTGTTAGGGTTAGATTTAAGGTGATGATAAAGGTTGGGGTCCAAAGGTCACTGTAGGAGAAAATGGTTAGGAAACAAAACAAACTAGTTTCAGTTATTACCCCATACCTTGCAAAAAAACATCAGAAAAACATGTAAACATGGCATATTTCTAAACTCAGGAAAAATATTAGAAGCTGATTGTGTGTGTGGGGGGGGGGGGGGGGGTCACTGTAATTCTGTGACAGTTTGTTTTAGGTCAAAGTTATGGGTGGTTTTTTTTTTTTTATCTTTCCTACATATTTTATTGTATTTTGTTTTATAATAAATTATATCATATGATGGAAATAATGGTATCTAAAGAAAATCCTTTTTATGGTGATAAAAACTGTATAAACTATATGTGGGTACATTAAATTAGAAAGAGAACAATTACAGCTAAACAGTTAGAAACAATATGGGTTTAATTCAGGGAGATCATGCCAAACTAATATTATTGATTTTTTTGATTGGGTGACTAAAATAATAGATCAGGGTGGTGCAGTAGACATGGCTTACCTAGATTTCAGTAAGGCTTTTGACACTGTCGCACATAGAAGGCTTATCAATAAACTGAAATCTTTTGAGTTTGGATTTCAATATTGTTGAATGGATGAGGCAGTTAAGCCAATGGGGTATATTCGATGCAAGGTCTTGTTACTAGTGGGGTACCTCAGGGATCTGTTCTTGGACCCATTCTCTTTAATATTTTTATTAGCGATATTGCAGAAGGTCTTGTTGGCAAAGTATGTCTTTTTGCTGATGATACAAAGATTTGCAGCAGGGTTGATATTCATGGAGGGATAAGCCAAATGGCAAATTATTTAGCTAAACTAGAAAAATGGTCAGAGCAGTGGCAACTGACATTTAATGTGGACAAGTGCAAGATTATGCACCTTGAGCATAAAAGCCTATAAGCAGAATATAGACTATTTGGTACAGTCCTAACCTCAACATCTGAGGAAAGCGATTAAAAGGTAATTGTTTTAAAGGACAACATAGGTAGACAATGTAAACCGAAAGACAATAACATTACATGTATTCTATAAACCGAAAGTCTATAAACCGAATGTCTTTCGGTTTATAGACTTTCGGTTTATAGAATACATGTAATTCTATGCTATTCTATAAGCCAGAAGTCTATAAACCGAAGGTCGTTCGGTTTATAGACTTTCGGTTTATAGAATAGCATAGTATTACATGTATTCCATAAGCCGAAAGTCTATAAACCGAAATTCGGTTTATAGACTTTCGTTTTACAGAATACATTTAATGCTATTGCTATTCTATAAAAAGAAAGTCTATAAACAGAATGTCTTTCGGTTTATAGACTTTTGGCTTATGGAATACATGTAATACTATGCTATTCTATAAACCGAAAGTCTATAAACCGAACGACCTTTGGTATATAGACTTTCGGCTTATAGAATAGCATAGAATTACACGTATTCTATAAACCGAAAGTCTATAAACCGAACGACATTCGGTTTATATAATACATGTAATGTTATTGACTATTCTATAAACCGAAAGTCTATAAACCGAATGACTTTCGGTTTAAATACTTTCGGTTTATAGTCGAACCTCGAACTCCAACACGGACATACAGTGAAATGTCCGGGTTTGGGTTCGTGGCACGTACACCGTAATGTCCAGTATGAACTCGAATAGTGCGGTCCGGGTTCGCTCAACACTATTGGCGACTTATGAAAGGGAGGAAATGATAGACATCAGTGGTGTCTGTATCCAGAAAAATGACTGCAAATTACTTATCAGTTATGCACAAATATCTAGAGAAACCCGACTGCAACATCCTAGTAGGGGTAGCCGCAGAACTAGCTAAGGAATCCCTCACTGCTAACAATTAACATTTTTTAGTGCCACTACCTGATGAAAAACCAGGGGGAAGGACATGATTTTAGCTTTGTGAATGATACCCAAGCGCAGAAAGAGGATTGATTACACTTGTCCAGCTCTAATGAAAATGAAAGATCCCCGAAGAAGGGGTGATGTAATTACCAAGTCAAGCCAAATTGAAAAGATCTAAAAGGCATCCAAGTGCCCCAGAGAGTTCACCTCGTTTCTTACCAAGGTCATCACTACTGAAAAAACACAAGAGACAGATTAATTGTGATGTCAAATCTCCACACAAAACGGCAAAAAAAACCAAAAACTATTAACACGAGTTTCAGGAAATGCCAGAGGAAACCCTGGGCATGAAATTGTGCAATTAATTTCATGTTTAATGCAGGAGTGAAATGGTTAACTCCTTTGTTTTTTTGGAAAGCTCTCTAGCACGTTACAAGCTGTGCACCCTAATGGTTAAACCTGCTTGAAATGGGAAAACCCAGGGGCTGACATAAAGAACAGACAGTTGCCCGGACCCTTCAGGTCATTAACTGGTTTTATAAACCGATCAGAACCACTTTATCGACTCATCTCCCCTGTTACCATTTTTCTGCTGCTCTTCCTTTCTTCGTGTCTTCCCTGTTCTACATTCCTTACGCCATTTCTGATCTCCACCTACAATTCTCTTTCGTGACAATATTCAAAACAGAAATTGCACATTGTAGGTGCCCTCGGGTCCTCAAACTCGATGTCTCCTCAGAGACGTGGGTGGACATATGGAATATATAAGAGAAGAGGACAAACAATAGTGTAGTACTGCATTACAAATACAAAACGTTATTTAACGAAATCGCACTCACAAGGAAAATTGCACTGAAGACCAGCTCAAGTGCAACAAACGCATGAAAAACGAGAACGGTTACCCCATCTGGATAGATATTCAGTGCTGGAGAATCCACTGAATCTACGGTTCTACGGAATCCTATGGTTCAGTTGGCTTGTTAGCTGGCAGATTTCCTAATGGGTAAACTTCCAGTCAATGTTGTAAAAGCATATAAAGTATGAAATGCCCTATCACCCCCCCCCCCCCCCGCGCGCGCGTTTAGTCTGGAACAGACTTCTTCAGGAGCAGAGTGAAGTGTCTTCTATCATGACCCCTCCTCCCTTAAATCTACTCTATACATTCTTCACCCTTTGACTCTCTTTATTCGCCCTCCAGTTGTTTAGTCAATGGAGGTAATATGAAGGCCGGTATTTTTTTGTGGAAAAGGTGGCAACCCTACATGTCACCTGTTTGAAGTGGAGACCTAAACAGATGCTTAATATGCTCATATGGTAGCACCAATCCTTCCCGAGCCTGCATCAAGTGGTGCAGCTTGTTTCTAGCTGCCAGTCTCCTTCTAGTTATATATTCATGTGACTCCTGTGAAATAACTACACTCACTATAAATCATCCAAGGACATTTATAGATTATAATTTTCTTTGTGGTTAGTGAGGATTAGAATCCTGGAGTCTATTCATCACCCAGCCTTATCCTTGTAATCTAAGCTGATAACACCTCCATACATTGCCACAGTACATCTGGGTCGTATTACACAACTGATATCATCAAACCGAAGATCCAGCAACAGCAATGCAAGGTTTACCGCATAATTAACCTTTTTTCGATGCTCTAGTCTTATAGGTACTGTGTTGGAATCCATTGTCTGTATTCATTTACATAAAAATACAAAATATCATCATAGGGATATTCATTATTGGCCATGACTGATCATATTTCAGCATTTCATTTTTAGAAATGAGCAAACCAGTGTCTACAATTCTGTTATTTTTTTACACATTATTTCCCCCCAAAATCTTCCAGCAGATCAGGCAACCTGCGGCTCTCCAGATGTTTCGGCACTAAATTTCCCATACTACTCTGCCAGCTGCTTAGCTTAAAGAGCATTATGGGAGATGTAGTTCATCGGCAGCTAGACAGCCACGGGTTGCCTACCACTGTAGTAGATGGAAGAAGTGCTTAAAAAAGCATGCACAGAAAAACAATTGCTTCCCCCATTTTGAGATATTTGCTATACGTATCTACAAAATGTATTTTAGCAATGTAACTATTATGTAATAAACAAACAATACAGTATACTGCGCCAATAACTGTGATGGAGTAAGCTAGCACTTGTGCACAGCTAGTGTCTCACTCCTAGCTTAAAAATACTTACTTGTGCAATCCTGCCTTCTCCTTCCCATGTGATCTGGATATCTGGGCTGCCTCTGGAGCTGGTTTACAAGATCCACTTGCTCTTATCTGAGCTCACCCACGCTATTTATCTTGAGCAGGGTATTGCTCATGTAAATGTGAGTGTACCATTTATGCACTTTGCACTATTATACCATTGCACTGATATACTACACTATTATTGTTTTTGTTTTTTTTCCCTTTGCATAATATCTGAGCATTTCGTCTCATAGAAAAGGGTACTATTATACCATTGCACTGATATACTACACTATTATTGTTTTTGTTTTTTTCCCTTTGCATAATATCTGAGCATTTCGTCTCATAGAAAAGGGTAATGCTCTTTTTTTTCTAGTGTTGGTCACTAGCGCACATGTTCACTTTATTGTATTTGTTTTAACTATTATGTAAACCTTGAGTACAGTGTCAATTGGTGAACATCTGGAAGTGTTTAAACAAGATAAAGAAACAAGAGACTGTAGGCAACATTAAGAAAGTGATATCAGCTGTCCAGTCTGGGAATACAAACAACAAACGGGATTTCACGTGAGCAGCATGTGAGACATTTTGGTTGCAGTTATCAAATAAAGCAATAGGTGGTCTGTGGATCCAAAACAAATACATGTTTTTTTTTATTAGGAGAAATATCCTTTTTTAACATTTTCTAGTGGATTTTTTTATATTGCCTGAGATTGTGTATAAGGTGATCCAGTAAGAGATAGTAAGAGAGGAACAGTAAAACACCTGTATTAACAAATAGGGGAATAGATTGGTCTTATTTGTTTCTAGCTCTGAGGCCCTTAAATAACAACTGTTGGAGGAAATTATGCATTAAAGCAGTGCTTCTCAAACCTGTCTTCAAGTATTCCCCAGCCCCCACCCCCTCCAAAAAAAAGATCCAGGATTTAAGGATTACCCAGCTGGGTTTAAATAAGAATATGTATAACCCCTGGTGTGCTTCAGTAACAGTTAGGGAACCACACCAGGCTTAAAACATATTCTTAATCCTTAAATCCTGGACCGTTGGGGCTCCTTGAGGACAGGTTTGAGAAGCACTGCCATAAAGGACAGTGGAAGTAAAAAAAAATAAAGCCATCGTTAAGTGAAAGATTGCATCAGGTAGAGGCATTTTAAATAGAAATGCTAGAATGAAAGAGTAGAAATAAATCACATTATTGAACAGTCTCTGTTTGTAGAACTCTATTAGAGTACGGACAGCTATGGTCAGATGGCTCGGATCTTCCTTCATTTGACCCAAGATTCTGAACAAAATGTCAGCCCCCTTTAGAGAGCTAAACAGTCATAGAGGGCTCAATAAGATACTTTAGGTGTATTCTTTCATTAAAGCATTTTGATTTAGAATGTCTACACTTGATGCACTCTTTCAAGTAAACATAACTTAATTTTTTGGCTGATAGTTGTCCTTTATGATACATTTTAAACAATAAGGCCAGCAAGGAAGAAGGGAGAGCTTATAGGGTATTAATAATGACACCAATGCAAAAATTTTATTCACCTATTAGTTAAGTTGAGGGGCCTTCAAAGGGCTTATCAGTGTGCAGAGGCACCGACATATGAAGTCCCAGCTAGAAAATCCACACAGCGGAACCATATTGGTACTGTCCCAAGCCAGGCATGGCAGCTGCAGCTGTGATAACAATGTCTAATGAATAAATTAACAAATCTGGATGACATAGTAAGATATCACCTATTAATGTGTTACTTTGTAGCAGAAAGGGAGATCTGCAACATATGCTGGCTGTAATTTAATATTTCAATAATTATGGAGTTCTACCTTTAGCATATATTTATGATGGCATAATTATTCCACTTTGACAAGTGAAGGAAAGTTAATGATAATGAATAATCAGCTAAAAGTAATAATACATGTGAATGCATGGTATAAATTAGAGTGGACATCGCAGATATTCTAAACATGTCAGCCTAAATCAAAGAGGTTAGAAGAAGGTACTTTATTTGTATTTGTTTATTAAAACATTTCTATTTAAAACACCCACACAATTTTTCAATTAAATATAACTTTATTTTTATTTTTTTACCTGCAACTGTCCTTTATTGCAGTGCTTCTCAAACCTGTCCTCATGGACCACCAACGGTCCAGGATTTAGAGATTACACCAGTTGGATTTAAATAAGAATATGTTTTGGTATGGTTCCCTAACTGTTAGAGACCACACCAGATGTTATACATATTCTTTTTTAAACACAACTGGGTAATCCTCAAATGTCATTGTAAATTATTTTGCCATTTCACCATAGTTTACAGTATAGTGAATAAACGTCACTGTGTCTCACCAGTGTTATAATGTGTTCACAGTTGTTAGTGACCAATTTCCATGATGACCGTACATTGTGTATTCTCAAGATTATATTGTGGCTTTGTATATATGTATCTTGTCAAACAGATACATTGTCTGTTCCAGAATCCAACCAAGTAAAACATGTTTTAAAGGACAATTTATTTTTTGTTAAAGGAGAAAAGAAGAAAAAGCCATGTATTCTTGCTGTTAAGTTTATTAGCCTGCCACAAAGGAAGTGCCCACTAAGTACAGCTATAAGCTTGATACATTGGCTCTGTGATCAGCCCCACACTGTGTAAAATACATTGTATCTATTCCTGCCCTGGTATCAACCAAGGCAAGTGACGGGGATAGTGATACAATGACTCTAATCCAGGAAGACATTTTGTCTTGATCAAAGGTGAATTTCCAGCTCGCTGGTCCAAGCTTGTTATTTTTTTTTTTCTGTCCTAATAATGGTAGCCTCACGTCTTTGCTCTTCAGTCTGTGATAGAGGTCAGATGTCTATACTTTTCTAACTTTATCCTTTCGGAAGCAGAGTTACTATTGTGTATTGGAAAATCCAATAATTTGTGACATGATTCCTCTGCACTGTCTCAAAGTATACAAGGCACTTGAGGCTATTGTCTTTTTATATATATAAAAACTATGTTTTTGAAACTGTGAGATGCAGCTTGAGTATCAGTTTTCTAATACCTCAGGCACTCAAAATGATATGTTTGCTAAAGATTGAGTGGCACTGGGTTATTATAGTTTGACTGCTGAGTAGCTGACTTTCAGGTCCCAACCATAGAATAGAAGAATATAAAAGCTAAGGATACTGCAGTGCCTAAGAGGTACAAGAGGCAGCACTTCGTAACCCCCCCCCCCCTCCATGGTGGAGGTGGCAGGGGTATAAGGAGGGGGGGTTAAGAAGTGGAGGGGTGCACTTGATCGTACCCCATGTTGATGCAGTTCATTGCCCACTTAGGTTATCTGTTTCTGCATTAATTAGCAGTCGTGTATTCACTTTTTGAACACTGATCACTATTTTAATGTTATGAGCATACAGCTGTACATAGTGGGGAAGTATTTACAGAGGTGAAACCATGGGCAAATGAAATGTGCGCATCACACAAGCACAGCTCTACTGCGGCTTATATACATACAGGGCATACCCATGATTCTCTATAGCGATGCAAGAAGGCATCCGATAGACATGTCTGAAATAGTATGAAATACACAACCAAATTTATAATCTGTCCTCTGGCCCCCATCATAAACCCAATAACGACAGAGACAAGGTTATGAGAAAAGCAAGCCACAGCATTTATTAACATAAACAAATCTAAATATCTATGATATCACATACACATTGGCCTTAATCATAAATACAAGTTGCAATTACAACTTTGCAATGCAACATATAACCATCCATATTAACTTTAAAATGAACAATCCCACCTAGCTTATACTCAGACAAATCACAATAAGATTCAAATATGCATTACCTCAACTACAAATGTTAAAAATGGTAATAATTATATTATATTCAATAACCAAATACCAGAATATCCACAAACTTGAATAGGTTAAAACATAACAAAGTTTAATGATAACTCTACAGCAATATCTACTCTAGGTTATACAAATAAACAGTGCTAAAATACTCAATCTATTAATAGAAACGAGCATGGTTACATTTATTCAAGTAAAAGAAGGTAAAGTACAATATATATGAAAGCTGATACTTATGATTACAATGTGCAAAGCCAGGATAAATCTGTATAGATGGAAGGACTGGCTTACCAGCTACTTCTAAGATGGTGTCCATGCTTTCGGTATCAGGAGAGTTCTGAAATCTCTTTCCTGTGTATCTCTTTAGATGCAGGTTCTTGTTGGTACAGCTTTTCCATAGTAACAATGGTCAGGTGACCAGACTGCCTATTTAACTGTCAGGCTCCATGTTGTTTACAGTCCAGCATTAAACTATAGCCAGTATGTTTACCACCTACTGCCTGCCACCTTCAATGTTATGGCTTATACCACACACATATAAACCTATATATATATATATATATACACACACACACATGCAAATACACACACATATTGCTATTTAGGTGATATATGAACCATATCTATAACACCGTCATACCCAGATACATGCTCACCAACAGCCGGCCATATAAGCTCAGTGGCCAGGTCTATTTTGGCAAGTATTGACCTTCCAAAGGTAAAGGGAAGGTTGAGACCCCGTCATACGATGGATATACCGATCACACTCTTCTTTTTAACCGTCTCCCTAAAACCTTCCAGATGCTATGTTTCCGAGGTGTTGTAATCTTCATTTAAATCCATAAATTATTATTATATTTTTTTGTATTTTTATTATTTTTTAACATGCACTGTCCTTTTAAACATGGACGGTGAAACAGATTAGTGGATTTATTCTTTCCTTAACATTTATAAACAATGCACAAGTTCTGTGATGTTTCGCTATTGTGGGATAAATCAGTCAACCAATTCCTGACGTTTCCTTGGATCACATGGCTGATTTTACCAGGATAACAGTCATTTCCAATATTTATTCCACCATCAAGAGAGTGAAATGGTTAGAACAATACAAGGGGTCTTTGTCAAGCTCATAAAAGTTTAATTTGGCGTCGTAGTCACTGTCAATTCTTCATTTAATGAAATAGAGTCCCCATTCATATGTAATGCTATGGGCTTTCTATAAACCGAAATAGAGTCCCCATTCATAAGAATAGGTCAATTGACCTATTCGTATGAATGGGGACTCTATTTCGGTTTATAGAAAGCCCATAGCATTACATACAATGTAATCGCCGAACCCCGAACTCCAACCCGAAGATACAGTGAAATGTCCGTGTTCGGGTCCGGGGTCCAAAAACCGTAATGTTCGGTACGAACCTGAACAGTGCCGTTTAGGTTCGCTCAACACTATTTACAAGCAGACTGGTAAGAAACTGGCTTGAGGCCAATGTTAAAGGGACTCTATCAACCTAAACTATGCTTACACTCTGACTGTAGAGAATAAAAAATGACCTATATATTGCATTCAAATATATAACACTAGTTACTTTTCATGTGCATACCTAGCCACAGATGATATCATATTATTTAAAGAATAATTGAAACTTGTGTAAAAGTGCTTTCTTTAAAAAAAACTACTGCTGACTGGATTCATTATTATTATTATTATTATTTTTGATTAGCAGGTCAGAAGCCAGAATAACGTGGGTGAAAGCCAAGATTTTGATCTGTTGGATTTATATATAAAAAGGCAGCTGCATATTATATACACAGCTGCATGAATCAACATACTTAATAATTAAGTTCATTGCAATTACCCTAAAGGTAATGAACACAAATCAGTCTGCACCCTGTACAGCAGATCACATTCCCAAATGAGAAAGGCAAAGGTGTGTGTAAATGTTTAATGAAAGATGCCTGGGTTCGTTTTGGGATCATATATAATGGATAATAATGTAGTTAACCCTCCAATGATGATATTTAATGTTTCATCAGGATGGCTGTAGTGGGTTTTTCTAGAATTGTTTTTTATTAACCGCACCATTGAAATTAATTACATTTGTGTAAATACTTAATCAATCAGTTCATAGCTTACTCATTGATTTCAGATATCGGCTAAAATATAATCACTGCTAATTAAAAGCTACGTTTTACTTACAAATGTGACTTGATCTTTTAAGAGAACAGAGATGCTGCCTGCTAATATATCCTTGAATGGTAAGTCTGTATTTTTGATCTTTTCCATATATTTTAGATAATGTAATAAAACCAAAGGCCGATGAAGTCGCTAGCTTAACTCTCTAGAAGGTCCCATATTAGGACAATGTTTGTAAAGTGATGTGTACCCTAGGGAATCATTTTTGTGAAACCTGTTTAATTAACTTATAATATAACTAGACCACCCAACGGTATATGCCATTTCTAGCAATTCACTTTAGGACTGTGATTTCAGATTATCCGACTGGGGTAAGGGAGGGTGAACTCAATTGCAGGAAATGGGGATGTACCACTTTAAGAGGTAAGCACACACTAAAACTGTTGCAGATATTATTTAGTAGGTTAATATTCAGCAGTTGTAACATCCACCGACGAAATAAAAACAGTGGTAAAATGATATGAGGAGTGATAACGGAGGACAAAGAAAGTCAAAAAGTAGTTTAGGCAACCCGAGTTGATTTAGTAGAAGACTGAATCCTTTTTTAGGTAAGGTAAATTGAATTCAGGATGTGAGCAGTATGAAGATAAGGTTATCCGTTTAACAAGCCAATAGTTCTGGATTTGAGAGTAATCGATGAGGCAAGTCCAGGTCAAGGATTGGAGAAAGCAGCGTGATCGTGTAAGCAAGGTCCGGTACACAGGATAACAATCAAGGAGAGTTGAGCAGGTAAGTATATCAAAACTGAAAGCTACAAAATAACTCAACCGTAATCTGTTGGCTCGGCTTTCCTATGAGGCGAGGGAAGACCGCGTCATAGAGGGGACGTTCCTCTGATCGTGAACCCGGAAGTAACGGAATTCGCGATCATTATAGTGAAAGACCTGACAGTGAGTCACTTTTTCCTATTCAGGCACCTCCCATGAGGAACTCTTTCTCCGCCCATTGTATATTATCTCATATTGATGCAGGTGCTCTTCGCTTTTTTGGACCATCCAGATTACTTTTGTGACCAGTCCTCCGCAACCCCCAAGCTCTCTTCCGCTGGAAGGCTATTCCATACATCCACTACCCTCTCAGTAAAGTAATGCTTCCTGATATTACTGTTAAATCATTGCCCCTCTAAATGTCCTCTAGCTGTGGTAGTTTTTCTACTTTTAAATACACTCTCCTCCTTTACTGTGTTGATTCCCTTCATGTATTTAAATGTTTCTATCATATCCCCCCGTTACGTCTTTCCTCCAAGCTATACATATACTATATAGATATTGAGATGTTATGATCACTGTATGAGAAGGAATCAGACAACGGTTTTTAAAGAGATGGGTTATGTGGAATAAGCACAGGGCTCTCCAGGACATAGGGTAAGGCCAAAGACCAAATAAGGTAGAAATTGGGCAGTCTAGATGGGCTGAGTGGTTCCTATCTGCTGACACCTTCTATCAGTCACAGAAGATTACAATTAAGAAGGAATCAACTTTAACATACAGGCAAAGTGAATTAGTGTCAGGGCGGGTATGTTGCTCGATAGGGTGCTAATGTTCTTATATTGGGCGGTCTCCAGGGGATTTATTTGACATACTATCTTGTTATACGTTTGATACCAGCAAAAACCAAATGATTGATGAGAAAACAATCTGGATTTAGCTTAAAAAATAAGAAAAATCACAAAAAGACTTTCTCTTTCTATAGAGTCTGTCATTATGTAGATGTACCATGTTATTTACCAACAGAGAGTCTCTGCTGCTCACTGCACATACACAATAGAAGCACAGATGTCATTTAACACGTGGGGGGTGCTATATAGACGATATCAGGCAGGTGAAGCTATTTGTATTACTCATAGTGAAGAGTTAGAAAGTTTTTAGAAGTAATTTAAAAAGTAGGCATGGAAACAAAATAATTCGAGCAGTTCTTGATTTTTAACCATTTAAAAATAATACTACTTGTATGGAGAGATGGTGAATGAGGTTCAAGAAGGGATCCGGGGGAGGGATTCTTTATTTTTCAGTAAGGGCTTATATTATTCACCGCAAAAATGATAAACCCTTTGCGTCACACCCTGACTTTGCTTCACAAGTAGGGTTGCCACCTTTTCTACAGAAATACCGGCCTTGCTACTGTCTCCATAGACTTAACATTGGCCTGATGCCAATTTTTTTTTTACCAGCCTGCCGGTAAAATACCGGCCAGGGTGGCAACCCTACTCCCAAAGGGGTTTGGGCATTTATTATAATGTGTATAATATACACACATAATATTGTGAAAAATCTCAAGCTAAGACAATAGATGCACATGTGCAGTCTTTATAATGATGGAAAATGTACCATCCTATATATATATACCCGTGACATCTACACAGAGCATCCTATAGAGTGCTATGGTTGAGTGTACTTGGAGTCCTCAGAGTATACCCCCAATTTAGGATGGACACAACCTATTTTGCCCCCAAATACCCCTATCCCTCTTTCCTCCTCTATTGTCCCTCATTCCTCCTTTCTTGTCCCTCTTTTCTGGGAGCTCAGAAATTTGCATTTGTATAAGTGTATTATAGAGCTCCAGAGCAATACAACTTACAATAAGGCAAGTGGTTTCTGGAAATAAAAAAAATCTTGTTCTAAATGACTTATCAAATTACAATTGGTCATGAAGTCACTGAAAAAGTACTGGTAAAGCCCCACTCATAGCTTCACTTCACTTCATTTGAAATGTTGGGGGCTTATGTGAGATTGCCCACCTCAGTAGGGAACCCTGGGAAAATTGTTGCAAAAGATAGGTGTTAAATACTTAACAAATCGTTTCCGACTATAAATTATCATGTGACACCACTCAGAATGATTAATAACCCCAATTAATATGTATGAGAGTGGGGGGGGGGGGGGGGAACAATATATCTATTAATGTCTATTGATATTTATTTATATGTATACTTATATGAAAAGGTGTATCATGATAATGTATTTTGTATGTTTCAATAAAAATTCTAAATAAAAAATTACTTAAAAAGTAAACCATATAATATATAAAAATCAAATTTATATATATACATTTAAATGTCAGGTTTCAATTATATATTTTTGTGTGTGTGCAAAAAGTCCCTAAAACTGGAAGTTTGGTAGTGTACATTCCTCTTATAATACAAAACTGAAACATTACTTGAACATCTATTTTCTAGCCAATTACCTGTTGCAAAGAGTAAATTTACCCTTTACTTTAAACATACCCATTGGACATCGTCTGGATGACTCCTACAAAACTAAACTAGCCGATTCTTTCTTTCTGTTAGTGTAGTCCAGGGAGGCAATTGAAGAAAGCATCTTTCTGTATAATATATGATTTCATAGCTCACACCTCAAGACTTTTACTAGTCCTGCTGCAGCAATAAAGGTATTAACTGGTCTTTTGCAGTAACTCTGTGGACATTTCATTATCCATAGGGTTTTGCTCCCTACAGTGCAGTAGCCATTATAGATCGTTAACAGTCATTCATTGGAACGGCCATTAGCGATCAATACAAAGTATTGCACTTATGTGACGGTTCCCAAGTGACCACACGGGTTACAGATTATAAAGAATTTAAAAATGAATTCAACAGTTTTTTTTTTAAACCCAATATCCTGTGATGCAGGTAACAATGTATCAATGTTTTTCACTCCATTTACTTTGATCTTTCCAGCGATTCTATCTCACACCTCACTTATCCCTGTGCTCTTAGCTCTGACAACACATCCATCAATCTGGTCGCAGCTACTAAAAACCTTGGCATTCTTATCAACCAAGACCTCTCTGGCTCTGCATACATTTCCTTGATCTCCACATTTGGCAGGTTTCAGTTCCTTCGGTATATTTAATATCAGTATGCTTTGTCAAACCAAATCCAAAGTCAGACCTGCTGGATGTCTGAATGGTCAGTTAAGAGTTTCGCCTGCTAGTCAGTAAGCATGTCCAGTGGAACAGCTCCATATTAACTGTTCTGTTGGCAAAGGTTATGTTAATTTATTATCTATGTTATACAGCACAAATTATGTTCAACAGTGGGGTAAAACAAATAAACCAATAGCCAAGGTAAGAGACCAAATTAAGCATGCATACAATAAAGAGTTTATGGGGGTTTAGCAATTACATGATTATTAGTTGGAAGTGCTCAACCATCTTTAAATATCCTTAGACATAGAGAACATGCCACGTGTACAAAAAGTATCCACAAGTCAGCATTACTTATATAAAATATTAAATAACTATTAGTATATATAAAATAAACTTTCTAAAAGACTGGCACACCGTGATCAGGCTGTAACAGACATGGATGAATGTCTCAGTATTGAGGCTCTCCAGTCATGTCTGTGGAGGCTCCCTCTGTCACATCTGGTCACTATGACAACCATTCACAGTGACTGGATGTCAAAACCAGACACTGGCAATCATGGGTCTGGGGGAAACAAATTATAGTGTGAGCAGAATTCAAATAAATAGCAATGTGCAAAAAAGACCAAGGTGATAAACGTTATTATTGCAAGAACATTTCATACCAAAGAATAAATACCACTTGTATTCCATTTTGAAGGCAGAGTAGGTGAATACACAAACCTAGGGCTAAGGCTACAATATCTCTATAGGTAATTCTGGAAAACAAATGGTAAAAAGCAATGGGCCACTTGTACTTATAGCCTTTTAAATTACAAAAAAAAAAAAAGATTTAAAAACACTGGGTATTTCTAAACGCAGAACAAATATTAGATTCTATTTAGCAGGTTTTATATTCACAGTCGTAGATTTATAAAAGTTGTTTTAAACTAAAAGTTAGATCTGATCCCTATTTATTACATATTCCCATTGTCCCTCAAAGAAAATCAGTGCTCCGTGTTTTGGACACCATCGGATCACATTGGTGATCTCAATGGCCCTTAGGTTCGAGCTACTCAAAGATCGCCAATGTGCTCTTGAACAGGTACGAAAATTGGTCAAAGTGGATGCCACTGGAGCCTTGGCTGACCAAAATGGTAGCCTCAGACCTCCCCATGTTATATATTATTATAATATATAGCATGAATACACACCGACCAGCCATAACAATATGACCACTGACCGGTGGCAAGCCGGGGGAGGCAGTGAGATGCACTGGGAAACCTTGGCTCTTGCAGTTCATGTGGATGTGACTTTGACATGTACCACCTACCTAAGCACTGTTGCAGACCATGTAAATCCTTTCATGGAAATGGTATTCTCTGATGGCATTGGCATCTTTAAGCAGGATAATGCGCCCTGCCACAAAGCAAACATGGTCCAGGACTGGTTTGAGGAACACAACAACAAGGTCAGGTTGTTGACTTGGCCTCCAAATTCCCCAGATCTCAATCCAGTAGCTCATCTGTAGGATGTGCTGGACAAACAAGTCTGGTCCATGGAGCCCCCACCTCGCAACTTACTTATAGGACTTATAGGATCTGTTGCTAATTTATTGGTGCCAGATTCCACAGAACACCTGCAGAGGTCTAGTAGAGTCCATTCCTCGATGGTTTAATGCTGTTTTAGCATCAAAAGGGGAATTACACAATCTTAGTCTGGTGGTCATAATGTTATGGCTGATGGGTGTATTAGTAATCATTTTAATTATTTATTATTTATAATTGTTTTTATTTTGTTCTTCACTACTTTTACATTCAAAGTGGCAGTTTGTAACTGATGGTTTAAAATGCCAAAAATGCAATTGTTTTAGTCAAATTCGGGGCTAAAAGGAATTGTGGTAATTCTCCCCTTTTTTGAGTATGGGTAATTCTGTGTATTCCCAAGTCTACTTCAAGGGGTAAACCATCAGCCATTGTCCCTGACTCCCCTGTGAAACATTATAATCCTTCAGAGTGCTCTCCTCTCAGAATTATGCATTGGACATAAACTAATACACAAAACGGAATCTGACTAAATAACAAAATTAAACATACAGGTATAGCACATAATCCGGGGAAGTTCAGGATGACAGAGGGCCCAATCTGGTAAAGGGATACAATGGACAACCAGGGCAACAACAGCATAGTGGCCAACATTGGCCACATTTCCAGGGACACATATTTGTTCCACATGATGCAAAAAGACCATGTAAAGTGCAGCCCGGCAGTATGTAGGATCGATATACCCACAGACAGAATCCAATGACTTAATCAGGATGGAGAACTCAAAGGACCTACCATGATTAATTAATTGGATTGTGTCTGTGCGTATATACATCCTACATACTGCCGGGCCGCACTTTGCATGTTCTTCCTGCAGCATGTGGAACAAATATGTGTCCCAGGAAACATGGCCGATGTTGGCAACTATGCAACACCATACATATTGTAAAGTCAATGCTAAGTGCAAATGGACTGACTATAACCACCTCCCCAAAAACAAAACCGCTTTTCAAAGCCAGGGCCCATAATCTGTAGGGAGAAGTCAGGCCCTTAGTCCTCTCCATGAGCCCCAGTGATTGAGGGTTCCACCACAGTTAATTTTTTAGCAACCCACTGAAGACATTTCCATACCAAGTCACAAGGTGATGGCATAAATTGATCAAACCTCAGATACATTTAAAAAATACACTCTTTTTGTCTATACATTTGCATGCAATTCTGCAAGCAAGATGTATATATCACTTTATACTCTGTACATTGAAGTAAAAACAATCATTTACAAGGTGTAATCCCCTTAATCACATTCATTAAGTGGTCTATCCATCTATCTCTGGGGGAGGGGGGAAGCATTTTGCTGTATTGTTCTACTTAGCTAATTCATCAAGAGAGCTGGACTCTTTGATGGAAAATACTGAAATGTCATGTTTATCCCACCCAAGATAAAGAATAGCCTTTGATTAATTGATCACTTAGGTCTCAAAGCATCAAATATCACCTTCTCACACTTTTTAGATTATCTCGCATTATATACTCATTAGCAAAAACGGAAATATATTTAGAATACTATCTCTTCATATTGCTGCACAACTGCTGTTATATCTATCATTCCTCGGATGGTATAGTTATACAATCTAACGTGTATTCATGAATAAGAACAAAAGGAAATTTATCTGGAGCCTGATATGTGTAAGAGAAAAAAAGAGAAAATAATTCCTGATACACTGTGTGAAGTTGAGCAAAAAGCAGATGACTATGCAATAAGTTGACTTATCCACAAATCTTCATATTTTCTGTTGCAGTGTATAGTATTCGAATACCATATATATCCTCTCCAACCTGACCCAGATTTACGAAAAGTTTGAAAATAGAAGATGTGCACAAACAAAACTACATTTTTGGATCAATGGTAAAACTTGGTGGTCTTTTGGTCAGCTTAGATGCTAACTTGTCCACCTGTGTGTCCCCACCATCCTGGCTGAATAGTCCATAATTCTGTGATATTGCCTCATGAATTTCATAATGGCCAACCCCCCAGTTCAAGCTTCTGCACTGTATGCCTCCCTCCCTCCACCTTGAAATGTTGGCCCACGCTGTACAAGTTATAATGTTACTATGTAACTGCACATTCTAATTAACACTTCCAGATGATATCACAAGAGTCTTTTCTTATACATTCAGAAACGTATGTATATTCTGGCGATTCTGCCAAAATGGCGGCACATTTTCACTGTTCCAAATTCCATTATTTGGCGCTATTCCCAGGAGAGCCAGTTTTATACATAACTTGTCCATTTAGGAGACACAAAGAAGTTAACCAGAGGGACTTGTATATACACCGAGAAATCATTAAACCAGAGGACATTGTATGCTCTGGTTATTCTAGTTTTGGTGGGTTAAGGCATCCATTTTTTTCATTCCGATCTACTCTTGGCATTAACCAGGGGCATCAATGTTTTTTTTCTGATGTGGGCTGCATAATCAGAAATGCCTGTGTGTGTTGCGTCACATATATTTATCTTTATTGAAACAATTCAAGCAAAGCAATAATTATATAGGGTAAATGATAATATGTCAGCTACGTCAGTTGTGTCGTACCTTGTTCTCAAATGGGTCACATTTAGCCGCACGATGGTCACCCTTGGCATAGACAGGGCTGCTTCATGAAGGGCTATTTCATTTGTCCATGAAACCTTAGGCTTTTAGGGTATTAGTGCGTCTCTTCATCAGTCACTAAAGACAATGTAGCTTAGGAAGGGACTCATCAGTCAAGAGAGACTATCCCAGCTCACAGATGCCCTTGCCTCCACCTTGGAAGATAAGTAGAGTTCCTCACCAGACAGCAGAAGCTAAAACACACCTGAAACATAATTAAAAATAAATATTACCAATTATTTGTCTGTGAGGGATGTTCACACTACTTGTATTGTTCAGATCAACCCACCTGCATGCACAATTATACTGTAAGCTCATGGGGGTGGGGCTCTACTCACTATTTATTCAGGTATAAATAATTTGTTACAGACCTTTTATTTCTATGTTCTGTGTACATGATTGCACAGTGCTGTATAGTATGACAGCGTTTTATAAATAAACATTTTCCCCTCGGTATAGCAATTTTTCTGCTAGGCTTAGATTTCAGGCATGCAGACTTAATCACTTTGTGAATGTCACTGACCTGTGGCTTCATAGAAAAGCAAGTTATTTCTAAAGAACAATAACAGGGATAATTTCTAAAAGTGAAACAATCAACAGGGATATTCCATTGATTTCTAACTTGACAGATCAACTTAGAATTACAACTTAGTCATACAAGTGCTTTATTAATCCTGAGCATGTAATTGGGTGAGCATGTGTTCCATTGAGAGGTTCCATTGCTGGCCAGGAGAACCACTCCATGGGTCTAGGACTGTACTTCACTGTGCTTTCATTGCGGACATTACAGTGCTGACCTTTGGCCCAATTCCTAACCCAAACCCATAACCTAAATATTAACCATAGTACTAACGTAAAAGTGATCCCTAACCACAATACTTACTCTAAAAGTAACCTCTAACATTAAAACTAACCCTAAAATATACCCCTATCCCTAATACTAACCCTAAAATGATCCCTAACACTAACCCTAAAACTAACCCTAAAATATACCCCTATCCCTAATACTAACCCTAAAATGATCCCTAACCCTAACCCTAAAACTAACCCTAAAATATACCCCTATCCCTAATACTAACCCTAAAATGATCCTTAATCCTTACCCTAAAATATACCCCTATCCCTAATACTAGGGATAGGGGTATATTTTCAGCTGCTGAAAGGTCCGTGATGAAACAACGAAGAACATCCCCATTCCGCCACTCCGCGATTTATCCATGATAAAAGGCTTTTATGCTATGGTTTGAATGAACCAAAAATAAACACTTTGCTCGACCAGGGGCTGAGAGAATGCTTTACAGCATCTTAGGTGAGCTGCCAAATTGTTGTGTCTTAAAAGGAAGAACCCCACTTTATTAGCAAGAATACCCCAAATACTCCTTGTTGCTTGGTTCACTCCCCAAAACTGTTCTTTACAATAATTGCTCTGTTTCTCTCAACTAACTTGCTTTGGCTTAAATTGGCTTGACTGGCTTAAATTAAGATATTATGGAACCACATTAAAAAAAGAGAAACATTGAACAAAAGCCTAGATTTGCAGCAAAACAGATAGAAGGGATCACTCAAAACACAAAAGAAATGGATTTCAGACTCATTTTGACATAGCACATTTAGTGTTTTACACAGAGCCCAATGCCAGTAAATGAATGCAATTCTAATCAGACGGCGTGGAGCTCACACAAGTAACATTAATTAGAACAAGTTAATTTTGCATTATCCACACCCGATTTCTAGCTGAAAAATCAGCGATTCACAATCCAGCATGTTTGCGATGAAGAGCGATGAATGAATAGATCAGCAGGCACCTGATAGCACCAATACTAATTACAGTGTGCCAACTGCAAAAAAAAAAAAAAAAAAAGTCTGTACAAAAGACAATCCACTGGTTAATCAAAGGATTAGAGAGAAACAATAGCAAACATACTGTAAAGAACATGTTACAGTGTTAGTGTAATTATGTATGCCTTTTGAGGCACGATGGAATTTAAGTTGTATAACTTGGTGGAGAAGAGGACGTTAGAATATAATACAATCTTGAAACAATGCAGGTAATCCTTGAGTTCTACAGGTTAGCCATAAAAGTATGCATGATAGGCAGCATTTATACACTCCTGATACACTGTCCCCTCTCTCATCTCAGAGGAGGACCAGTCAACATCATCAGTGCAGACTGACTGCTTTATACATACATCTCCTAGGTTCTCGCTCATCCCTTTCTGCTTTCAAGGACTTTACAGAAAGCCTTACTAACTCAGTCTTTAACATTGATATTGTGATGTCTTTTATTTACTCTGTCATAGAATAGTTGATGCGGCAGAACAGGGGTCTCTATCAGGTCTCATTTCTCTAGCTGGTCAGTTATTCATACAATTCCAGAGTTCCCTGGGAAGTCTCACCAACCGGCGTTTTGCACCAGCAAAGTCATTGTACTAAATTGGGAGAAAATGTGTCTTCTGCTTATGACATCACCTGGGGCATGATATACTAATGAAGAGCTTTTCACTTGCAATTTTGCTAACACAATGTATAGGTAATTTTCAGTTTTTGTTTATTCTCTACATTCACAGTAAAAACTATATTTGGGTGATACAGTCTCTTTAAGTCAGATTCATTTACATGGCCAAGTTTCCTGACATTTCCAGGTATCCATTTTATTCCACTTACATTAAAGAAAGCTTCACTGGGTAAAGGGTTTGCAGAGACAAATCCCCAACATCGGCCATGTTTCCAGGGACACATATTTGTTCCACATGCTGCAGAAAGAGCATGCAATGTGCAGCCCGGCAGTATGTAGGATGGATATACGCACAGACACAATCCAATTAATTAATCAGGGTGGAGATCCCATGATTAATTAATTGGATTGTGTCTGTGCGTATATCCATCCTACATACTGCTGGGCTGCACTTTGCATGCTCTGTCTGCAGCATGTGGAACACACATGTGTCCCTGGAAACATGGCCGATGTTGGCAACTATGGAACTGCACATATTTTATAGTGTGCAAGGTAGGCCATCTTTTACACGTATATTTGGGAAGATTTCACTCATTTTAGAACCTGTAACTCTGCATTAGTGTACAGTAATTTGATGGTACGAGCATGTATTAAAATAATCACTCAACATTGCTTAATACCCAGCTGGCAATCGATGGGTTAAGAAAAAAGACACACAACATATGAAACAGTAAGACAGGCAAAGAACTAGAAGTGTTTAATTGGCTCCGGTTGCCCTCTTGTGTGCTCCTATACACGGAGGCGTGCTGTGATACTGGAAATTAGTGGTACAGTAGATTACAGCTGGATCAGGTAACTGACACTCACTAAACTCCTTACACCATTTCTTCTTGGTCTCCTGAGGATATCTGGCTCTATGTGGGCATCTTGTTACTAGAACATATGGCTTGTGCTTCATCCGGGCTCATTACTGTGTGGTACCGAGCCTCAGGAGGCATTGTCAAAGGCCAAGAGTTATACGATGCTCTCGGAAAACATTTCTATTTCATTGTAATAATTGTTTCATCAAGCCGTTTTAATGACCTTGCATGAGAAAGTAATACTCAGCAGAATTAGCCAGCTACTGCCACCGGGACAATGTCTGGAAGTAAATGTAAAAATAGAAAGCGTGGATCACCACTGATTAGCATATAGAGAGGTAGCTTGTCAGGTGACCTTGCACCAGAGTGCACAATCACAGATGTACATAATGGCATACTATTTTTTTTTTCATTTAATATGCCACCCTTAGTGTTTTTCCATGCCTTATCTTATTTTAACACCTCCCTCTATTAAAGAAGCTGGCGATGCTTGAAGTTTTTTTTCTCGCGATGCTCCATTGACCAGTTTTGCTGAGCATCAACAGCTGGAGTACTAACAGTAATCCATGGCACTCCAGTTTCTATAGGTGAAGGTTTTCTGGTATGTTCTGGCCCTACGTCTATGGGCACATGGTGCACACAGGGACTTCATACATTGCATTATGCATATAGAATTAAGATATGTCTCTTCTGTACCAAGAGGATAATGCTCCCAGTGTTTTTAATGTGATATTTGACAGGATGTCACATCTAGTGAATGTGCTACCTAGGCAGGTGGCATCATTTAAAGAAAATATGCCTTGGCTGAGCGTGCTTGGAGTTAGGGTCTATTTAAAGGTCCAGTCTAGTCCCCCATCTCACTTTGGTGCAAGATGAAGATCACTGCTTGTATAGTGCACTGGCTATTTTTCGCAGTGTTATTTGATGCAGGCATTCTGCATAAATCACATTTTGAATATTTAACTGAAGCCCTCCCCAGTGATTACTCTGCATACTGGTGCTGCAGCACTGATTGTGTTGACACTAAGTCCATAAAGTTTGTTTCCTTTAGTCACTTTTCACTGTGTTGGTGGAGTAGAAAGAAGTGTGTGGAATACAATAATCTGCAGGATGTTCTCCTTTCCAACACAGATTATGTGACTAAAACTAACTGATAATGCTCATGTACACACTAGAATCTCTGATAGTGCAACACATTGTATGAAGGCATCACTGGGGAAACAGGAAATCTCATTCAAATTCTTATTGGTTGCTGTTAAAAAAACATAAAAATAAAAAGTCTGAAAGCAGAAAACTGAAATGGGCTGTCCAGAACCTCTGAACAAGCTTTTAATTTGTTAAGCAATGCAAAATGTAAAATATGCATTTTAAAGTATTTTGGAAGTATTTTAATATGCATTAACATTTGGAGGAGGCATTTGGAAAAAAGACAGTCCCTTTAAGATTATTATGTGCGTTAATAGACATTTTAAAAAGGGGGAGTAAACATTGTTTGCCGTCATATGTTGATTCGTCGGTGCCCTCTTCATAAGACTTGTAAGAAACTTGCTAATCCTTATGATTTGTGCTTAAAGATATAGTGGCTGTTTGAGCACAGTGGGAGTCATAGTCCACAGCAGTTACTCCCAAACTAGATAAGTAAACCTTGATCCCAAAGTTATGGATCATTGGTGGAAAGTACATTTGTTCGTGATCTAAAGTATAAAAGTATAAATACAGTGAATAAAGATATCACTCATTTTTATATCCTCAAAACAAATACATTTTAATTTATGGGAAAACAAAAGTAAAGTAGAAAGTTGGGTTTACGAACAAAAAAAAAATGCTTTTGCACACATTTAACTTTTCTACATTTTCTTTGTAAGATTTATAAAATCCCCCATTGCTCTCCAGCATCATCTCCATTTTTATCTGTAGAATTAAACTGTGTGGGTTTTTTTTTTTGTAAACAGAGAATGTAAGTTGGGTTAGCCAACTGGACCCCAAACATCTGGAGAGATATTCTGTTTAGAATTATATATTTTTGTTTTCAAATGCCAGTAATCACAGAGAACAGATAACAATAAATATCTGGCCGGATCAGCACATCCAGATGGTGCTAATTCCGAGAGGGAGTGTAAGATGCATCAGCTTGGCAAAGCAAACTAAACGCCAACTCCTGATGAAAGAGGAACCTAAAGGTGTCGGGCAGAGATAGGATGATTTCAGCATCTCAGCTCCCACCAAGCTCAGCCACGGAAGCAGACAGTCATCATGTGTTGTAAGGCATCAGTTTAATGTGTGCAGGTGTCAGATTAAGTAGTTAGATATATTCCCAGCCTTCACAATGTAATGAACTGAGATGTCCCTGGACATGCCCTTTACAAGGGGTGTGGCTGCCAGCCACACATTCCTGTATGATTAAACAAATAAAGGGACCTTAGCTGGTAGTGGGGCCTGGGGCAAAAAGTGTTGAATACCATCTTAAAGGGACCATGTCTTAAAGGGACAGTCTAGTCCCCAAACTCACTTTGGCGCAAGATGAAGATGACTGCTTGTATGGTGCACAGGCTTTTGTTCCTGTGTAATTTGATGCAAGCATTCTGCATAAATCACATTTTTAATATTTGACTCAAGCCCTACCCCAGTGATTACTCTACATGTATACTAGATGTGCGTCAGCACTGATTATATAGACACTGAGCACATACAGTTGTGTTTCATTTAGTCACTTCCTGTGCTGCTGGAATATACTGCATTGTGTGGGATCTAAGTGATCTGGCTCTTGTACACAGTAGGATCTCTTAACAGTACAACACTTTGTCTGATGACATCACTAGAGAGACAAGAAATTCCATTCATTTGTATTTAAAGTAAATTGTCTGTGGTCTGACTTGGCTTAAAGTCATATGCTGATATCAATGAGCAGTAAATAATCTGCTCTGTAAAACACAAGTTAATTCTATACAAGGTGTATATTCAGTTATATGTATCCTGAGATTATCTGCAATATCTTGTCTATTTCTGTCTCTTGTGGGTGCTCTGAGGAACTTTGGATCTGAGAGAACAGAAGACTTTTCATTTGAAGCTCCTATTATGATTCTCTATTAAAGATTAAGTAAGCCATGGTATTTCTACTCACAAGGGTGAAAAAAGCACATATTGTAAGTGCTCAGTTGTTATCACTTTTTTAGCATAATTCCCTGCCACGGTAGAAAGCTGGGGAATTATGGGGTTTGTAGAACATGTAGAAGTGAAAAATGCTGCAGCCTGCGTACCTTTTTGACTGTGGTCTTATGTCAGAGATGGAAAACTGATTCTCCTGAAGATTCCCTGTTCATTTTGAAAACCATGTGAATGCAGATATGGTTATCATCATTATATTATAACCAGTATGTAGAATAGCCAATAGATGTTAATACTTCTGATGCATAGATGGCATGTGTAGTGTGATTAGTTTTGGGTTGCTATATATATACACCAATGGTTACAGACATGTTCTCAACATCATGGGTTATCTCAGTCACTAATGTCCACCAGATGCCCCATGGACTGCATGTGGCCATCAAGGGTTTGTGTGTGGCCCCTACACAATTCCATAGATGAAATTGTATTATATTGTCTAAATACGCTGTAACTTAAGTGGGTCTATTCACTAAAAGGTGAGTTGCAGGTGAGATGAACATTTCATTTCCCTATTTTAAGTTACCAGGTTTGTTCCTGCACAATGTATAGCTAAACATATTACATATTAAACTCACCTCATCTCACCTTAACTCACCTTTTAGTGACTAGCCCCCAGTGATGTACATTGCGGAAGTAGTTAAAAAAGTAGTTAAAAATCTATACCTTCCATAACGAACAAATATTTTGCAATTCTTCTTACAGAACATTATTCCTTCATTTTGCCTTAGTTATCTTTTTTCTTATCTTTTCTTTCTTTCCCCTGTTCTTTATTATTCCGTTTTTAGGCATTGTTACAATTTTAACGCAAGCCTTTGCAAGGGATGAGGTATTGATCCAATATTATTCATGACATCCACTAACTCTTGGCTACATTTATGCTGTTTTTAAGCACATGGTACCGTACGAGAATTTGCTGAGAAACATGATGTTTTTGACCTTTCTGAATCAGCGTTTTGGAGAGCTTTTCGATGTAATTATTATTATTTTTTTACCCTATTTATTACAGAGCTTCCCAAAGGCTCTATATGTTAAATGATGCTATCTGCAGACACACAGCCCAAATAAACTACATTTTATACAAAAAGAAGCCCTGTAGACAAAAACTTTCCCATTCTTGTGCCTCTCTCACATTTGAAAAGGTCAAAAGATTTTTACATAAAAATTATAAACGCAAGAAGGAAAGAAAATGAAAGTACTAATCATCAAAAAGTCTACAAATGTATTAGATGTACAACATCTAAGAGTCTACTCAATAAAGAGAGAATTGTAGGACATTGAGACAGGAATTTAAAACTTTAGGAATAACCGAGTATGAAAAACTATTATCTAGTGCAGCTGAATGGGAGGATTTTTCCAACTGTATCCCCTAAATATTCTTTTTACTGTGCATGTGGAGAATGAAAAAAATATTGAAAATGATCCATTCATAAAGTTGCGAAGGCAGAGCCTCAAAGGGGTAGGTCAACATCTCCCCTTATGTCTGTCTCTCTTTCCCATCTCCCCTATTGTCTGTCTCTCTTTCCCATCTCCCCTATTGTCTGTCTCTCTTTCCCATCTCCCCTATTGTCTGTCTCTCTTTCCCATCTCCCCTATTGTCTGTCTCTCTTTCCCATCTCCCCTATTGTCTGTCTCACTTTTCCATCATCATATTTGTCTGTCTTTCTTTCCCATCTACCCCTTTCTCTGTCTCTCTTTTCAATCATCACATTTGTCTGTCTATCTTTCCCATCTCCCCTTTTGTCTGTCTATCTTTCCGATCTCCCCTATTCTCTGTCTCTCTTTCCCATATCTTCTTTTGTCTGCCTCTTTTTTCCATCCTCACGTTTGTCTGTCTCTTTCCCATCTTCCCTTTTGTATGTCTCTCTTTCCCATCCTCCCTTTTGCCTGTCTCTCCCCATCTCCCCTTTTGCCTATCTCTCTCCATTTCCCCTTTTGCCTATCTCTCTCCATCTCCCCTTTTGCCTATCTCTCTCCATTTCCCCTTTTGCCTATCTCTCTCCATCTCCCCTTTTGCCTGTCTCTCCCCATCTCCCTTTTTGTCTAACTCTCCTCATCTGCCCTTTTGTCTGTCTCTCTCTCCCATCCTCACTTTAGTCTGTCTCTCTTTCCCATCCTCCCTTTTGTCTGCCTCTCCCCATCTCCCCTTTTGCCTGTCTCTCCCCATCTCCCCTTTTGCCTGTCTCTCTCCATTTCCCCTTTTGTCTGTCTCTCTCCATCTCCCCTTTTGCCTGTCTCTCTCCATTTCCCCTTTTGCCTATCTCTCTCCATCTCCCCTTTTGCCTGTCTCTCCCCATCTCCCTTTTTGTCTAACTCTCCTCATCTGCCCTTTTGTCTGTCTCTCTCTCCCATCCTCACTTTAGTCTGTCTCTCTTTGCCATCCTCTCTTTTGCCCCCTGCATGGTTACATACTAGGCAGATGCAGGTGTCATCCTGTGTGTCAGTCTCAGCCTCTCAGACCTCAGACAGAGTTACCTCGCACTTCCTGTGCATGGTGAAAACTCACAGCATCGGAACATTATATTGAGTCTGCACCAGGCACCGTAAGTGCGAGGTAACTTTGGCTGAGGGCTGAAAGGCTGAGACTGACACACACAAACACACTTGCAGCTGCCTGTGAGCTCTGCAGCTTCTCTGCTAATGGCAGCTCCCTCCTGCCCTCCCTAAAAAAAATGCCAGACATTGCATTGACAGTATTCTAGCTATGCCAGTACCAGCTGCAAAGTAAAATGTGTTTTAAACGTGTCTGCGGAGTCTCCTGCTTATGACATCACCTGTGGCATGGTATGCAAATGAACTGCTTTTCACTGCAAACACATTTAAAACACAGTTTCTCATAATGTAGGCATTTTCTTGCAATTCTGCTAACACAATGTATAGACAGTTTTCAATCATTTTTTGACACTCTACATTCACAGTATAAGCAGTGTTTAGGTGATACAGTCACAGTATAAGCAATATTTAGGTGATACAGTCACAGTATAAGCAATATTTAGGTGATACAGTCACAGTATAAGCAATATTTAGGTGATACAGTCACAGTATAAGCAATATTTAGGTGATACAGTCACAGTATAAGCAATATTTAGGTGATACAGTCACAGTATAAGCAATATTTAGGTGATACATTCACAGTATAAGCAGTGTTTAGGTGATACAGTCATAGTATAAGTAATGTTTAGGTGATACAGTCACAGTATAAGCAATGTTTAGGTGATACAGTCACAGTATACGCAGTGTTTAGGTGATACATTCACAGTATAAGCAATGTTTAGGTGATACAGTCACAGTATACGCAATGTTTAGGTGATACAGTCACAGTATAAGCAATGTTCAGGTGATACAGTCACAGTATACGCAGTGTTTGGGTGATACAGTCACAGTATAAGCAATGTTTAGGTGATACAGTCACATTATAAGCAATGTTTAGGTGATACAGTCACAGTATAAGCAGTGTTTAGGTGATACATTCACAGTATAAGCAATGTTTAGGTGATACATTCACAGTATAAGCAATGTTTAGGTGATACAGTCACAGTATAAGCAGTGTTTGGGTGATACAGTCACAGTATAAGCAATGTTTAGGTGATACAGTCACAGTATACGCAGTGTTTAGGTGATACATTCACAGTATAAGCAGTGTTTAGGTGATACATTCACAGTATAAGCAATGTTTAGGTGATACAGTCACAGTATAAGCAGTGTTTGGGTGATACAGTCACAGTATAAGCAATGTTTAGGTGATACAGTCACAGTATAAGCAGTGTTTGGGTGATACAGTCAGAGTATAAGCAATGTTTAGGTGATACAGTCACAGTATAAGCAATATTTAGGTGAAATTCCAGTCTCAGTTACCTGCAATTCTCTCTTTATTGAGTAGACACTAACGTTTGCTAGAAATACTAGATAATTTGATTTGTGCACTTGCATAAGCTTATAACTGTAATTGAAATGCATTATACAAATAAAGTTTTAAATGAAACAAAAGTGTGCTTATATTTGTTTGAATATGTGTGCAAACATGAGGGTGCACAGGTGAAGTATAGATAAAGCACTTATCTTTGATTTTCAATCCATGCAGGCTTAGATATAGAAAAAGGTAAATGCTGGCACTCCGGAGAAATAATAATAATAAAAAATAATGAAAAAAATCTGCTGGTGCTTGAGTGGTGAACAGGCCTGAAATACATCCACAAAGGTAATAATAGAATACAAAAGAATATTTGGCACTCAATCAACAAAAAAGCAAAAAATGTGTTTAATAATACATGGTGTAAAGCCTGACGTTTTGACCCAAAGTCTCTGGCATACAAGCAGAGCCAAAAAACAGGCCATTTTTTTGCTACTTTATTAAAGGAGGGCCAAAGTATTCTATGTAGGTTTACAATCACTTAAAAAAAAGCAAAGAGGAATGGACAACATCAGGGTGCTGTATGTCTATGGAAGAGGCCTTACAGCGAAACGCGTAGAGCGTAATAGGTATGCAAGAGATAGGACCCGAACACATAATACTGTGTAACGTCTATTGAAGACACACGTTATTTGCCACATGACGTCTAGTCTATACTGTCCCAGGCTGGTGAAGGGTTCTGATGGCCAACAACAGGGAAACCCGTAGTTACATCAGATATCTAGGAGCCTAGATACAATAGGCTCTACATTCACAAGTGCTTTTCCTTGTGGGTAATATTGGGTATACTGGATAACCATAGACATACTGCACCACAATGTTTCACATTTCTCTTTCCACGTTTTAAGCGTTTCTACATAGACTGGATAAGTGCTTTGTCTATATGTCTCTTGCTTGCCCTCGCATTTGCACCAATTTAAATTAAATATAACCCCAGGCCAAGGGGATTTAAGTCTGAAGATTAAGTCAGTTAAAAATCTGACATGTGTATGGTAAAACATGTTGGGTGACTTCCTGCTGTAACGTGTTTTAACTGAATGAGCTTGTTATTAGGGGAAAGAGTGGCTATTTGCAATATTAACTGGGGCTTACCTCCTGGAAAGTCCCACTGGCAAAGGTAGCGGATCCCAGTGCCAGAGACCAATATACGTCTGTTTCGCGCTGTAAGGAGCTTACTTATAGTGCTTAGTGACGCCTCACACGCAAACAGCGAAAATACACAGAGTATTTAAGGTCTCTGGACAATATGGGCGGTGTTTAGAAAAAAAGGAATGCAGGGCAGTGGCAGAAAGATTCATCAGGTGAGGACTGATGGAGAGCAGTGAGCATAGAGGGCTATGGATGTAAGTATAGGCATTAATATTTACTTAGTGCTTGGTGATCCAAGGAAAAGAAATCTGATAAGGGGTTTTAATTTGCCTTTTTTGGATCAATAGCGGTAAACAATGAACTGGAAAAGGGTTGAACTTGTTGGAAGTCTTTTTTTTCAACCTAAACTACTATGTAACTATGTAACTATGTAACTATGTAACTATATAACTATGTAACTATGTAACTATGTAACTATATAACTATGTAACTATGTAACTATGTAACTATGTAACTATATAACTATGTAACTATGTAACTATATAACTATGTAACTATGTAACTATGTAACTATGTAACTATGTAACTATGTAACTATATAACTATATAACTATGTAACTATGTAACTATGTAACTATGTAACTATGTAACTATGTAACTATGTAACTATGTAACTATGTAACTATGTAACTATATAACTATGTAACTATGTAACTATGTAACTATATAACTATATAACTATATAACTATATAACTATATAACTATATAACTATATAACTATATAACTATATAACTATATAACTATGTAACTATATAACTATGTAACTATGTAACTATGTAACTATGTAACTATGTAACTAACTATGTAACTATGTAGCATGTGAGAAAGTGGGTGGAAATTCATAATTCTGACATTATCTGAGACTCCTGGAATTCACATCCCAACCCCAGCATGCACATACTCACTCCCCAGCAATGATTCTAAGGTACTAAGTGTTAATACCAATGCATTTAAACAAAGGAAACAATAAATCAGATATGTCAAGTTCTTTATCAGTCTCTGTTGAAGTTACTTACATGGAACCATTTACTGACACACAAAGATCTATGTACAATGACATCTCGCATGATCAGGACATTTGTCAGAACTATTTGCACTGCATTTTTAGAATCATAGAAATGTTTATCCTAAAGTGAAATGCTGATCGCTTCCTCTAGTCTTTTCATAAATACATGATATCATTATTATGATTATTATTATTATCTAGCATTTATCCCACCACACTTGTCAGCCAGTTTTCACACATAGCTGAAACATGGACCATTGTCAGCATTTTGCTTCCATCTAGTGGACAAGCAAGGAAAGACGTGTTTTGACACTTGTTTGATCCGGCTGTTCCCACATGACAAGTTAACTGGACTGGAAATAAATAATGAAATACTGTATGTTATGGACTGGTTGGAACTAGAATGAACTGTACTGAATTCAGCACAGTATATGGAGGGGAATCATATATCCCTTCTCCTTGCCCAAATAGAATCCAGCAATCTGATACATTACACAATGTGATTAAGATCACTGCTTGGTGGATTCACTCATTTTTCATTGATTATCTGAGAAAATGCTAATGACTATTTACTCACAAGCTCCTACAGATTTTTAAAAGACAACTTTAGCAATAAAAAGTACTTCTGTTTAATTGAAAGATTGTATCAAGTGTAGATGATGTATAAAGAAATTCTTTAATGAAAGAATACAATTGAAGTGCCTCATCAAGCCTTCTTTACTCCATATAGTTCTCTCAGGGAGCAGACACGTTGTTCGGAATCTTGGGTCAGATCTTCACTCACCTCGGGTCAGATGAATAAAGATGTGACTCAAGATTCTAAACAAAATGTCTGCCTCCTGGTGAAGTTATATGGAGTAAAGATGGCTCAAGAATGTACTTTATTTGTATTCTTTCATTAAAGCATTTCTATATAAAATTCCTACACTTGCTGCCATCTTTCATTTAAACAGAACTGCATTTTTTGCTACAGTTGTCCTTTAATACCCATCTCCAGATGTAGACGGCGAGTTTAAAGATGTCTCTCGTCTACCTAATGTCTCAACGTGTGACATTATTTTGTAATGTAGGAAATAAAAATGTATACCTATATGTTGTGTTAGCTATACTGCAAGCTAATGTATAGATTAAGGGGGCTGTATCACCTAAACAGTGATTATACTGTGCAGGTAAGGAATAAAAAAAATGATTGAAAATGATCTATACATTGTGACAGCAAAATTGCAATCAAATGCCTAAATTCTGAGAAACATGTGTGTTAAATGTGTCTGTGATGCTAGTTTATGACATCACCTATATCTTAATATGCAAATGACACATTTGTCCTTGAAAAGCAGTTGATTTGCATATCAGTCCAGCAGGTGATGTCACACACAGGAGACTCGATAGACACATGTAAAACAGGTTAATGACATCACGTGATGGCTTAAAGTGGCAAATTATATTTCTCATTGAGTATTCAAATGCATCAAAAGCCACAAGTTGTCATAAACCACAAACTCCACGGACACATTTTAAGATACAT
This sequence comes from Pelodytes ibericus, assembly GCA_036172795.1. Lineage (NCBI taxonomy): Eukaryota > Metazoa > Chordata > Amphibia > Anura > Pelodytidae > Pelodytes > Pelodytes ibericus. The sequence continues at coordinate 18,267,417 of CM069864.1, read as the reverse complement.
TGCTTGCTTTTATTCAGTGCATTTTCATGCAAAGTATAGCTCATATTTTTATTCCCTGAATTCACAGTATGAGCAATGGAGGGAGTCCAAGTTTAGGCACTAGCTCTGGGTATGATCAATCATCCTTCTTATAGGGAAATACACAAAGCAAACTAAATATGCCAGGGCATGCTATTTTATAGACAGGATGAGCCAAACAATTTCTTGCTTATCATTCCAATATGTATATATATTTTTGTACCAAAAAGCTAGAAGCATTTAGATCCAGTGTGCAGGAAAATATACCGCTTGCCACAATATTGCTCTCACCTCTATAAAAATTCCGAATGAATTTCTGTGATGCTCCAACATTGACAGTGAACGTGTATTCAATAATTATGATCAATTACAAAGGCGATGATCAATGTGTTATCACTAACACTGACCAGACCCCCACAGCTATAGGAGATGATTACATATAACAACTAGACTTGTTCACCTCGAGGCCTGTTTTACGATGGAAAAAGCTGATTTGTAGGGATAAAATCAATGAAAAAACACATCGGTTGTCATCCCAATGAATTGGTTTCTGGAGCACCCATCCTCGGTCACCAGATTACCCACACACACCACCAGGCAGAGAATACAAGCACTGGAGCAGGTTAGGACTTCTGATTGCAATTAGACAATTTCTCTGTTCTCTTATTATTATGGGTTTTAATACACGAGTACTGGGCAGACAGGAAAACGAGCTACAGTGCACCAAGGATTTTCTATACACAATAATGGTTCTACTACACATGATTGGTTATTTGGCCCTCTGTACTGTGCTATGTTTATAGGTTGTCTTTTACAGTATACATACTCTCCAAGGGGTATACAAGAAATAGAGGTGGAGCAATCGGTGCACCTCTCCAAATGCGGGTGAAAGACGAAATTAGGCAGAATTCTCTATTCAATCTTCAAAGTTTATTTAAAAGGCAAATACAGGCGCAAGCATAGTCACACGCGTTTCGCCGGTGAGGCTTAATCATAGACTAGTCTCACGGGCTTAGCGTTCGTTTATTCCACTCACCTGTGCTGGGATTGCGGAGTTAACTTTTAACATTAACTAGTGTTTGGGTTGCCTTTTCCAGTGGCTTTATTTGTATCTACTCTCCAAGGGGTCCATATATAAAGTGGATATAAAGGCAAAAGATGATCGTTTTGTTTTCTTTTTTAATATGCCTACCCAGATTCCCTTACACAGTGGTGCTAGCTCTGTACATGTGGGATTTAATGTTTTGTAATATTACCTCTGCTACCCATTACATTTCAGGTAGAGGGATTGTCCTATCATCTTTATGGCATCAAGGCATGAGGTGGCAGGAAAGAACATGGGGTACAATGGTCTGTAGGCAGCTGAGCTGGTGCACCATCTTCTGATGTCACACATGCATGAAAGCATGGTCTTAACAATGGTAGAATACCTGGCCAAGTGTAACTTCTAACTCGACCATGGGGATTGTTGGAGTTAACATTAGGGATGAATAATTCAACCACTGTCTGTGAAGCGAAAGGAATGGGTAACTAGATTGTGATTTATGGCAGCAGTAATTTCAACTTTGTAAAGCTCATTAAAACATAATGCTAGGGTTTCTGGTTAGGACAATGTCACTGTAAAAGAGGCAAGTTTCTCTTTTCAACAGTAGAGAAAGTATTACACCATTTGGGTTGAACTGTCCATTGTGATGCCATGCTTTCCAGCATCAAATCATGACATACAAAAGACCACTCCAATGTTTTCCATTATAGATCGATGATTATAAAATTGTATGTATTTGTCAAAATGGGAATGTCTGTATTCTAAATATGTTTAATTGTTTCCAAAATATTAGGTTAGTATGTTCTACTGACCCTCCCACTCAGCACTCCGCATTTGGCTGGAGCCTGGGAGTAAAAAAGAAACATTACATTCAGGTGCTTTTTTGAAACAATGTATCACAAATGGTGAGTATACTTGCAGGTTCGGCCGAACTTCGAAAAAATGTCCGGGTCCGTGCTCAAACTTGACCCCGAACTTGACCCCGAACCCCATTGAAGTCAATGGGGACACAAACTTTTGGCCACTAAAATGCGTCTAAAAAAGTCCTGGAAAGGGCTAGAGTGCTGCAAAATGAAGTAAAATGTGGGTAAGAGTGTCCCCATTCATACGAATAGGTCAATTGACCTATTCGTATGAATGGGGACTTTATTTCGGTTTATAGAAAGCCAATAGCCATGTAATGCTATTGGCTTTGTATAAACCGAAATAGAGTTTATAGAGAGGACCCTAATAAGAATGAGGGGGGGACCTAGTGTCCCCCCCAGTCCCAGTCCCCACCCATGGCCAGCGGGTGGGGACACTAAAAAGAATGAGGAGGGGACCTAGTGTTGGGCACCCCTAGTCACTTTATTTGAGGTCAGCACCCGCCGCTCATGGGTGGGGACCGGGGGGGACACTAGGTCCCCCCCTCTTTCTTTTTAGGGTCCCCACCCGCCGGCCATGGGTGAGGACCGGGGGGGGGACACTAGGTCCCCCCCTAATTCTTTTTAGGGTCCCCACCCGCTGGCCATGGGTGGGGACCAGGGCGGGGGCGGGGGGTATTTTACTAGTGACTGGGCAGCAATAGCTGTCCAGTCACTAGTCATTTTAAATATAAGGCGATATTAATCGCCGAACTCCAACCCGGACATACAGTTAAATGTCCGTGTTCGGGTCCGGGGTCCAAAAATCGTAGTGTTCGGTACAAACCCAAACTTTGCAGTTCGGGTTCGCTCAACACTAGTTGCACTGTTAAACTTGCTCTTGTATACAATAGGATCTCTTATCACAGTCCACACAATGTGGTAGAGGTTAACACAGTCAAGGATTTTAAGCATGCGTGGGATAGGCACAAGGCTATCCTAGCTATAAGATAGACAACTGGGGACTAATAAAAGTATTTAGTAAATTGGGCAGACTAGATGGACCGAATAGAGAAAAAATTGGGATAAATCCTAGCGCTTTTACCTTCCCAGCTACTACTATTTTTCATTAAATTATATTTTTTATATTTTTGCACCCACTCACTACTCCAGTGTATTTCCTTTTGTACTTACACACACCAGAGGGGGAAAGGGAGAGGAGGCACCTACCAGGAATTCCAACTGAATACCGTATGAACCCTTGAAAAACTACAGTGTCAGTGAGTGAGATATTCATACACCATTCAGAATGTATTATATTGTATTATGTTGTTCTCCATTTATTCTCATATGTTTGAGAATTGATACTCTAAATATTATCTGTATATTCTTTTAACGATTAGGTGGTGGCTCCTATAGCGCACTAAATAGACCACTATTTTTTGGTGTTTGTATTTTAGATGGACCGAATAGTTCTTATCTGCCCACACATTCTATGTTTCTATGTTTCTAATATATTCTATTCCAGCAGCAGAGAAAGGGACAAAATGAAACAAATCTACATATGCTCAGTGTCTATAGAATCAGTGCTGCTGCACCTGCAATAAACATGCAGAGTAATCACTGGGGAGGGCTTGAGTCAAATATTTAAAAAGGGATTTATACAGCATGCCTGCATCAAATCACACAGGGATAAAAGCCTGTGCACTATACAAGCAGTGATCTTCATCTTGCACCAAAGTGAGTTTGGGGACTAGACTGTCCCTTTAAGTTTGACATTCCTGTTTCAATTTTCCTGCAGTTCTTTCTTTATTGAGTAGACCCTTGAATATCAGCTGGCCCCAGTAGGAATTATCTCCCTTGTCACGCGCGATGCAAAAGACTTATTTTGTTTGTGTTGGAAACTAATTATTTAAGGCATCCTAATTTCATTTGGTAAGCATAGCATTTTAATTTTATATTATTTCATTAAAACAAATGACCTAATCATCCTGGGAAACAACAAATGGCTTAAAAATGCAAATTCTAAAAATGCAAACCCCCAACAGCCAGGGAAATCATCTGTTACTCAGGGTTTGTCAGTATAGGATAAGTTAATAAGCACAGAAAAAAAAATGGAGCTGAATCAATGTGTATTAATCCTTATCAGATACCAAATGGTTTAAGCCTGGTCTTGTAATCCCATGCCATAATTCTGATCCAGCTGGTATAAATCAACATTTCTTGTTCCTCCATATTCTTATTAGGTATACGCTACTTCAAGGTAAATTGTAAACTTGGATCTAATACTCAAGCCGCCCAGCCAATAGTCACAGCTGCTTTCACAGAACAGCCAATTACTAACAGAGACCATCAACTTATTATAGTAATACTTTGGGCTTGATGCATGACAGGGAGACGTGCAGGCTACTGAGAGGGGAATTTCAAACGTTAGCCAAAGTTAGAAAAAGGATGCAATTTACCCGAATTTCCCTGCAACTTTCTCTTTCATGAATATAACCCTGTTGGGGTTATTCACTAAAAGGTGAGTTGAGGTGAATAGCAGGTGAGTTAAAGTGAATAGCAGGTGAGTTGAAGTGAATAGCAGGTGAGTTGAAGTGAGTAGCAGGTGAGTTGAAGTGAATAACAGGTGTGTTAAAGTGAATAGCAGGTGAGTTGAGGTGAATAACAGGTGAGTTAAAGTGAATAACAGGTGAGTTGAAGTGAGTAGCAGGTGAGCGGAAGTGAGCTGAACATTTCATCCCACCAATTCAGCTATACATTGTGCAGGAACAAACCGGATGAGTTGACCTAGCAGGGAAACTAACCAGGATTGTTCCTACACAACGTATAGCTAAATTGTTGAGATGGAATGTTCATCTCACCTCACCTGCTATTCACTTTAACTCACCTGCAATTCACTTTAACTCACCTGTTATTCACTTCAACTCAACTTCAAGTGAATACCCCCATATGTGTTTCAAAAGACTAAAAAGAAGTCTGGCAAGGGCATCTAAAGGTCAAAATGACAATTTTCCGATGTTTTTTTCTCTCACGATGATACTGGTGTTTTGAGGATCTGGGACGCCTTTTATTTAAAGGGCAACTAAAGTTTTGATGCAAATGAAGACATTTCCAAAGGAAATGATTTAAGCCTGCACTCTGGTTCACAAGGTGAATAGTTTAATAAACCCAACAGAGAGAGGGACAGAAACACTTGACGCGTTTCGAGTCTACTGACTCTTAATCATAAGATATATTCATTGTATCTGCACTGTTGGCGAGTGGTCATTGGCTGAAGCACCAGAGAGTTCATGTATGGCAAGGTAATACTCCCCAGCTGATATTGTCGTCCTTAGGAGCCCAGGCTATTCCCCTTAGTGGGAAGTCCATTATTCAACTAAAGTTTTGTTTAACTCTTGCTGATCGGGGTCTTAACAGACTGGTGGTCTCTCTCTACTAGTTCCCTCTGTTGATCCCCACTGAAAACTAGTGTTTCTCACTGCACTAGCAGGGAGACACAGTCGCCGACCTGACCTGGCCCTGAGATAAATATATGGCCACAAACAGGCTTCTGGGGTAATGTCTTGCTGGATCACTTTAAATCTCCTGCAAGAGGTTCATGCGTTGCTGGATCTGAGGTAAATCCAGAATACTTGATATATTTCCGTCTCACTCCACAAATGATTGGTACTGACGAAAAGGAATAAATCCTACTGATAAATGAAAATAAATATGTTTAAACGTGTATTTGTACGACTAATGTAAACAAGTAAAATAAAATAGCAGGTTCCAGAATAATTAGAGTACACATTTAACACCATACAGGATGCTGGGGGCTTCTTTCCTGTGAACCTGGTCCATTGGGCTATCTGCTTTTTGTCCTTGTGCCATGGATACAAAGAGCAATAATAATATATTGAGGTTATAGAACACTGTACATTTTAGAAACTGCTAACCAACACTGACTATTCAGAAAGATACATGGGGGAGTACTGAATCTCAAGCTGGGGAGTTCAAATAAGAAAACATGGTGTTCGACGCATAGTCTATAGTGCCACCTCCACTTAATATGTAAATTAAATATAATGCTGTACACAATATAATATTACTTAATCATTACATGTTCCCTTAAATCTTCATTTAAGATTAAAATGTTTATATTTCTGAATGTCCTATTGCCATCGAGATCACCCACTATACTGTTGGTAACCATTGGATGACAGGTTTCTGGGACCAACTTGCTGTAGACCGACCATGGAATCTTTTTGACCTGGGGTTCCACTGATTAGTTCTCTGATGACCATCATATTAGTTCTCTGATAATTAACTAACTAATGCTGCATGTTGATAGCTTCTATATTTAAGACCAAAAGCTGACTGCTGATCTCTTTAGTCAAGGACCCACTAGTGACCCCAGGATGCATCATCTCCCTGTTAATCATGATTCGCTTCCCAACCAGTGAGATCCTGATCCCCTAGCTTACTACTAAACTTCCTAACTGCAAGATCCAGTGGCTCAGTATCGACTTTGTCACCTCTCTTGTCAACATATCACCTCCTCGCCCTAAGTGAACACAGTGGGTCGCTCCGACCATTTGTTGACGTACTTATTGATCACAACCTTCCTGCAAAAGGTGGGCTTTTGATGCAATGGCTTTGAGACCTATTTCCTTGCCAGACTTTTCAGCTCCATGAGCTCTCTCTGATCATTTTCTCAATCAAAATCTCGAATAACTAATCACATCACTGCCTCACACCTGCAATAAATTGTAATCAAAAGCTCAGGAGGCCTGGTAATGCTCTGGGTTTCAACGGTAATCTTATCAAGTACACAAATAGCAAGAACGATAGCTTTCCGCGCGGCTCACAGCAGTCCTATCAGGTGTGCCAAAACGATTAAATGCACAGTCTCACTTTCAAATACTTTTGATAGAAAAATCAAATCTGTAATACAGTCTGGAAAACCAGTTCTTTAGACTGTTTATCAAGAGTATAGATTGTTGACTTTCTGAACAGAACGAAGGGAGAAAAATATTATTTCTAGAAATTTGAAGAGGTATTAAAAAAAAAGAGAAAATAAACTAAACCAAAGAACAGCTGTTGGTTTCCCCTTAAATGCTCTTTTTTTTACTGAGTCCCACGAGCATAGTCTTTATACAGCTGGTCTGATATCCACGCTAGTTCTGTCTGGAAGATTTTCAGCCACGGATGCTACACCGCTATATAACCATGAAAACAGGGAGCGAACCAATAAAATAAAACGCACAATGCAATCCCCGGGTGTTTGTATATTTCTGCACTTTCCTATTAAAGTCGGAAAAAAACCAATACATTCAATGCCACAATAGTTGGGCAACGATGTGAGGTGGCGGCGGATGGAGAAATCAAAGTGTTCTGCTATGCTATTTATTGTGTATTTCATCCTAGTTTCTGGGCTGTGCATAAAAAAAACCCATAAAGGTAACAGCATGGCACTGCGAATACAGAGCTTTCTTACATAAAAAGCAAATATTTCTCAAGTTCTCCTGGAGATAAAAACTGGATAGCTCAGCATTGTGCGGGAGGTGGGCACCGGTATATAAAAGTCTGGCATCTGTGTATATCGGCTGCTTATTGATGAATTAACTTCCAAGGCAAGTATGTTATATATAAGAAGGATTTCTCTGCAAACCTATTATTCTATTTCGTACTGGGAATCTTTTAGAGGGAGAAGAAAAAAATATTACAACCTTCCCATGTTACTTAATATTGAGATTGTTGTACTAACTAGAATTTCATGGCAAGATTTACATCCCATAAAGGTTACGTTGATCACCCCCATGGCTATCCCAAACTGAAATATTCTTCAGTGACCCTGCAGGGGTCACTGAAGAAATAATGAAGATCATAGTACTGTGCTTCCCATGATGTTGGAGAGGTCCCAGTGGGACATCTCTCCACTGGCAGGCATCAGTGGGCATGGCAGTGTTGGTGGGCAACAGGTGCAGTCACCCTGCCCAAGTACACAAATAATGATTAATAATGAAGCCCAGTTAAAGGGCTTTATGTCATATTAGGTCATAACAATAAATGCATGGGGTAGAATGAGAGACAAAAAAGGCAATATTTTTTTTAAAACAAGAGTTATCCACAGAAACTGTTGAGGAAAGGTAGATGTGACTTGCTGATCAACGTTTGTGAACTGCTATGAGATGGAGCAACGCGACTGCTGAAGAGATGAACAAGCAGGGTACCAACAGAGTTTCTCAGTGGAGGAGAATACAGCATTGGTACGCAAGCTCGACCAACATTACAACCATGTGATAGAGGCAGCAACAAAGAGGACAGACGAGAGGAGGATAAATTAACTCTGGCAGCAGATTGTGGCTGCTCTTAACACAGTTGATAGGAATAACATTTCCGAGGAGGTGGTTAAGAAAAGGTAAGTTGATTTAAAATACTTATACATGATAGGCAGCATGGTATACCATACTGAACTCACACCTGTAGTATATGTAACACATGCATTAGCATGAATCTACACTAATAGGGAATGTTGCACATGCCATATTGGCTTCCACACATGGAGAAGCTGCAAGGGTGTGTGTAGAGAACTGTAGCTGACGTCATAATCTCCTTTCATTAGGAAATGACAACGCATAAGGTAAACATCACATTTTTTCGAGGCTTTGAGTGCAGAATCAATGTTGTTTACAACACAGAGAAAAGAGAATACACACTCTTGCTTTTGAAAGCACACCGAACCGAGAAGAGTCTAAATCCCGGGCAAAGCCAGGTAGTAAAACTAATTCGATTTATGGAGCATAGATTGAATTCAGTTCTAAAATCAACACTAAGACAAGCTATTGATTTAGCTGTATGTTATGACAGAGCCATTGAAGGTTTTATGTGAATTTGAACAAAAATAAGAAGACAAAGATGCACCTTGTAAATTACCCATATTTTCCAAATCAGGCCAACGTCGAGAGCAAATTTCCCGTTCACCAGTTTAACCCTAGATAAATAAATAGGGAAAAAAAGACTTGGAGTGAAGCACAGACGGCAAAATCTCATCCGCACATATTTTATTCTAGATGCATCTGCAGTGTCTCCACTATTTATGTGAAATAGGCTTGCTCTGTGTAACCCCTTAGTGCCTGATCTGGTATAAATACAGGTATAAATCTTTTCAACACAATCATTCAGCGATGAAGCCTACCGGTGATTAAAAAGGGAAAGTTTACATGATTAAAGAGTTGGCAAAGTCAATGAAAGTCACAAATCTATCAAGTTCATCAAAGGGGACATATTGTATCAATTCATAGCGTGCAATGTACTGCTGATATAAAACAAAGGATCTTGACTGCGGTGGGGGGAGATATTATTTGTCTGTTCTCTTGATGTGCTTTTTAGCCACACGACTGGCTCGTATCTGCTTAAAGGGCCTCACACCATTACTAATTCGATGTACATCAAAGCCCACACGAGCGATCACGTAGGACCTGTCCTGAGGGCATGACTTTCCTGGGTACAAAGTGCACGCTATCACGCACAGTTACTGGTGCAGGCGAGAGAAAACCCAGAGAATAGTTCAGAGAAGGTTTATGCTGTAGATTTTACTTTGTACTTTTTATATGCCTTGGCCTCTTTTCTAAACCGGGAAAAAAAAACTCCAGAATGATACAATTTAGAATGTAGAGAGTTTCTATAGGGGCTATTCACTAAAAGGTGAGTGGCAGGTGAGTTGAGGTGAGATTAGGTGAGTTGAGGTGTGATGAAAATGTAATCTCACCAATTAAGCTATGCATTGTATAGGCACAAACCTGGTGAGTTTACTTAGCAGTGAAAACCCACCAGGGTTGTTCCTGCACAATGGTGCAAAATTGGTGAGATGAAATATTTATCCCACCTCATCTCACCTGCAACTCATTTGTAATGAAAAGCCCCTTATGTGTTTGTATTTTTATTGAAAAGCAATGGGCAGTAGTTATTTTATGTTTGACATACTGTTTGGGGCTCTCCATAGGAGTGAAGGGTATCCCCAGACGTGGAGGCATTGTGTCTAGATGGATATGGCTGTACCTCACTGACAAGGGCTATGGGAGGTTGAGCCATACATACAGGGCTTCATACATGAATGTGAAAATTGAAGGGAATTCATGGAAATTCAAACTTGAGGCTAAAGTAGCCCAGTTGGACATATTCTCAGGTTCAGCTGAATGGGAGAATCTTTCCAAATCAGCTACTTTGACCTCACGTTTGAAATGCCCCTGAGATCAATGCAAATCTCCTCTTTTATGAAAAGGGTCCAAAGTGTTGCTGGGTTCTTTTGTGCACAGGGGGTTTGCATGACAGGGTCGAGAAAGCCTTTTTTAGGTGGGGTTAGACTCATAAGATCATGGCTATTTTCTCTCTACAGTGGTTCAAGCAAGGTTGGGCACCATTTTTGCTCAGGGTGGACCCTGGACACCAGAGTAACAATTTGGCACTGTGGGTTAGTGATTCCCAAGACAGGACAAAAATTGCTATGAATTGCTGAACTCTGCCACCTGAGGCTTCATGTAGGAATAAGAAGCAAACCGGCTAGAAATATTTGAATCCTTTCTCCGTGAAACATTGAAATCATAGAATATATTTCCTATATATAACTATTTATACTATACTTCCTTATTTCAAACATGCTTTGTACTGTAATGTGTGGCCCATCCAGGTTTGAACATCCAGCATGCTATGTGAGCTGCTTGCTTTGTTCCTTCCTTGCGGTGTTCCCTTTATGTTATGCATGATGCTTGATTTTGCCCCATGCATTTTTCGCTATGTATCTTGCCTTATTCCTTTCTGGTTTTCATTTGCCTTGTTCTCTTTGCTCCAATTCAAACGTGCCCCACCATTTGTTCTTTGTGTTTTAGTTCCTTGTATGTTCAGGCTCAGGTATGTTCTGTGTCATTTCTGTTTAGTTCAGTTTTTTAACTAGGCAGGGGTTGAGCTAGGAACTTGTTGTATTGTGGGATACTTTGATGTGGGTGGCAAGCTTATCATCACATGGTCATATGGTATAACTAAATACTCACCATTTTCAACTCAAAAGTCCTAGGCTAATCCTGTGTTTTATGTATCTACTTTGGTTTATTTCCTTACCCCTGACCTCTCCTCATGTGCCTGCTCTGGTATGACTTTAGAAACATCTAATGATTTCAGCTTCTAACACCATCCCTTGTGCTCCTGTTCATAGCCCTGTGCTTGGTTTTTCCAGCCTTGTCTTGTCCTTTCTTGTTACTGCCCTGCCTGAACCCTGTCATTGTCTTTCCCTTGTTCCAGTTCTGCTTGTGTCCTGTACACCTGTACTCTGTACCCTGTATATTGTTCTGCTTTCTGTTTTGGCCTTGCCTGTCTTAGCCTGTTTGGCCTGTAGCATCCTGTATATTACTCTGTGGTGCTGTCTCCCATGCCTGTTGCAGGGTGTCTTCAAGGTATCACCAGATCCTTTCTTGTCTTGTACTGGATACCAGCTGCTGCCACCTCAGGACCCTGGTATGTGGGTCAACAACCTGGGCAACTGGGGCGGGCACCAGGCCCTATAACTTTGTTTCTGCACATGAACCTCTGTATACCATCTATGGGCTTTCTGGGTCCTGTGTCAACTGTACCCCATCCTTGACAATTATTCAGCTATCTGAACACATGGGGCAGATTAGGAATGTATGCCATGAGATTTTCACATTTCCCTTTTAAATGTCTTATTCTAAGTGCAAAGCCAATAAATGTCTTTAAAACCAAAACTGATTTTCAAAAACTCTGGTGAAGTAAAACAACAAAACTAGTGCTGATGTTTTTATGTTGCAGCATTTCACGTGGTCCACTCAGGTGAAGCCCATTTATAAGAAGAAATTCTCAAATCTCATCACAAGAACCTGTGAACATCAGTAGCACACGAACTGACAGTGCAGCCTTTTGATATTAGGTGTTTGGTTCAGATGTGATTGTCTGAAGAAGGAGACATTACTTTATCTTTTCAAGGGGATTTTCAATTGAAAGGAAACCTTTTTCTGAGCTGAAGGTAATAAATCAGAGGGAATACTTCTGCAGATAATAACGACAAAGCGTATACAACTCTGAAACAGCAAAACTCAAAGTTTAAGTCTGTGAGGACAGGAGTCCACAGAGGGCCAAGAATGGGACAAGTATGTCTAATGCAGACCCGGCTACTGCTTGAGCCATAGATGCTCACTGATGTCCAGGGGTCAGTGATGCTCGAACATGCATCCAGCAGTGTAGGAGACTGACTCGCTCATACACTAAATAAGGAAGAGAACTGCTTTTGTGTCCAAGTCTGTCTGCTTTTATGGTGCGATGTTCCATCAAATGGCAGTCCGTTTGCAAACTTAGGGTGAGTAAATTTGGACTGGTGCACTGACTGTGATTTTCCACTTCAAGTCCCCAAAAACCTAGAATCACCCTTGATTATATAGCCTTTTCTATCAAAATGAATTATAAGATTTAAAGCACATGTACATCCTTTCATTGTTTAAAGGGCACCTTGGAAATGATGCATCATTATCATCCGTTCTAACCATTCCTTAGACACCCCTACGCAGTGGTGTGCTGGGAACTGCTGGTTCTCAACTGGTCAACTCATGGTTGCGGATGAAATTCCAGTCACCTCCAGGCAGAAATACTGTTATTTCTTCAAATGAAAATTCTTACAGAAGAAATGTTCGTTCGGTGTTTCACAGAAGCTAATTCAGGTTATAATACAGATTAAACAGATTATGTTAACAGATTATAATAGATTATAATACATTTTTAAAAATCCTCTTATTTACAACTGAACTGCTACCAAAGAGCAAATAAAGCTAGACTATTTCCATTGGCAGAATAATGAAATCTCTGAGCTGTATTATACAGCCATAAATAGGATGAGGGTCCCTAGGCAGGGATAGGCAAAGTGTCTACAAGAAGTCACCAGTGTCCGTGGTATGGTCCATTAATGCCTATAGAACTGTCTGTCATTCTTTAAAGCTAGGTAGGCAATGTAATAGAGCAGCAGGAAATGCTATCAGAAGGCTTGTTTGCATAGGGAGAGGTATAAGCAGAATGCTCGGTTGTATAGGGAGAGGTATTAGCAGAATGTTTGGTTGCATAGGGAGAGGTATTAGCAGAATGCTTGGTTGCATAGGGAGAGGTATTAGCAGAATGTTTGGTTGCATAGGGAGAGGTATTAGCAGAATGCTTGGTTGCATAGGGAGAGGTATTAGCAGTATAAAGAGGGAAGTGCTCATGCCATTGTACAGAGGATTGGTGAGACCTCACTTGGAGTATTGTACGCAGTACTGGAGACCGTATCTCCAGAAGGATATTGATACTTTGGAGAGAGTTCAGAGAAGGGCTACTAAACTGGTTCATGGGTTGAAGGATAAAACTTACCAGGAAAGGTTAAAGCATCTTAACATGTATAGCTTGGAGGAAAGACGTAACAGGGGGGATATGATAGAAACATTTAAATACATAAAGGGAATCAACACAGTAAAGGAAGAGAGTATATTTAAAAGAAGAAAAAGTACCACAACTATAGGACATAGGCTTAAATTAGAGAGGCAACGATTTAAAAGTAATATCAGGAAGTATTACTTTACTGAGAGGGTAGTGGATGAATGTAATAGCCTTCCAGCAGAAGTGGTAGAGGTAAACACAATCAAGGAATACTTAAAAGTATTTAGAAAATTGGGCAGACCGAATGGTTCTTATCTGCCGACACATTCTATGTTTCTTTCGAATGTTGGTGACTAATTCCACTCCTTGTGTGGGGATCGAAAGAAGGAAGGGAATCCAGTGGGTGATCACCCGGGGTTGGGGAATTTAACTACCCTATAGTGGTTTACTTCTACCTGAACTGTAAAATAGAGTTTTATTATTTTCATACTTAATGCTGAATTAATCAACTGACTTCAGGAATTTTGTGTCTCCGAGGATTCTGATCGGTTGACCCTGCCTAATTTGTTTTCAGTATTTTTTTCTACATGCATGTTTATTGTAGGATTCTGTATTAAACTAAACTTGTTGTTAGAGGGCTGTCACTTTTCAGCATACATTCCAGTGACATCCTCCAAAATGTAGCGCTGTCAGTCTCACTAGCTTTGATAGTATTGATTCTATCTTATCCTGTATTGTGCCACACATATATCTTGTTTTTTGAACGTCATTGGCTTTCTTCCTTTCACCTTTAAGCTCCCCAATGCAATTAGATTGATGTCTAGACAGAGAAAAATGATATTTACAGGTGTGTGTTGGATTCTATTACAGGTCAAAATTTGTAAAATGCAGGTTTATTATTTGTAAAACCTATATTGAGGGGTAAACCTACAACAGAGTTACATCCTCTTCTGAATAGTTGCCCTCATGTTATCCCTAGCTGAATTCATTCTATGCATTATTCTAAAAGCAAATCTATCAGATATGTTTAATTCTGACTAACTTTACAACAATAACTCACTATACAAACATAGAATGTGTCGGTAGATAAGAACCATTTGGCCAATCTAGTCTGCCCCGTTTTCAAAATGCTTTTATTAGTCCCTGGCCTTATCTTATGTCTACAATAGCCTTGTGCTTAAACTCCTTTCTCTGTGTTTATCTCTACCACTTCTGCTGGAAGGCTATTCCATTCATCCCCTACTCAGTAAAGTATTTATATATGTTGTTTCTGCTTTGCAATGGCTTCAGAAATAGTAGAATTATAAATCAAAGTGTTGTTTTTTTAACTCTGCCTTGTGCCTTATTAATCCTTTTGTTTCATATGCTGCATAAAGAATAATTCACTTGAGTACCAGCCAAGCTGCCAGGACACATAAGCATCCAACATATTTGTGGGATGAAAACAACAAAAAAGATACGAGATAACAAATTGGAGGCTATTTATAAAAAGTCCTGCATGTGAAAGTGTCGGAAAGTTAAAAAATATACACAATTGCCTTCTCACTAAACTTTATTTTTCACTAATATAGAAGCACATTTTTTTCATCCTAATGACTTTTTAATGGACTTGTCCGACACCTTTCTTCCTCGGTTCAGCACCGGAATTTTTTAATCATGGGTTACACCAGTGTTCATAGAGAATCCAGAACTCTGGGACCCGCACATATATATTGCTAACTATCAGGAACTAGTGTTACACCTTGATACACAGGCTATCTTTGAGAGCATGATAGAGCCACTCTCGAGGCTATCAAGACCACTGCTGTCATTAGGATCACAGGCCACGTTAAACCCAAGAAAGTGTAACTAGATAGTGATTTATCCAGAGTGACACTCACACTGAGAATTCAATCCCTGCAAAACAGCAGTGGGAACTGCTTTATGTTGTTCTTGGTTAACCAATCCGTGTCGAGCATTAAGTATTATGTATAATTTAAATGATTCACTGAAGACTTTAGATATCCTTAGGCGAGTACTTCTCAAGTAGCTTTATATAATTAATGCTCTCTGTCATACAAAGCTTTAACAACTCATGCCCCTAAAAGTACAAAATGCAAATCCCCATCATACGTATTTTACTATTCTGATCTACCGCATACAACCTAATCTTCGCACCAGGGAAATATAACACTGTATTGCAATAATTTGCAAATTAATTTTTACGTGTATATCTGTTGAGATAGGAGCTACAGAGACAATAAAGTGTTGGCCTCTAATGTGGTCTGGAGGGGAAGATCAGTTGAATGATACAAAACGGGATCTCAGATTAGTCTGTTTGGGGAATCATTCTTTAAATGATGCCTTGTCTGATCTCTAGAAACAAAAGTATCTTCATCTAATGTTATCTGCCAAATCATTTCGTTATTTCAAAGTATACACATCATGGATATCTGCTCTCACTGGAAATGATTTTCTTTCGTGTGAATTGCGGAGTATAAAGTGTTTGGGAATTTTTTTCAAGATAAGAAAAGGACAACAGAGGTTCATTTGTTTTGTTTTTTTACGCTACAATAACTTGACTTGACTCACATTGACCGAAAGAAACAAAGACTAAAAAAATGATAATCATACAAATCAAATGGATCTATCTGTATCAAAGGAAGAAAAAGAAGGAACTAATCGGTTATGATCTGATCTTGTCCATACTTGGCACGTTATACTAGAAATGCATAAGTGTTACATTAAAAATGCATTAATGAAAGGAATGAAGGAAGAGCTGACTCAAGATTCCGAACAACATGTCCGCCCCCTGATATAGCTCTACAGAGCATATAGGGTTCAGTAAGGTACTTTATCTGTATACTGTCATGAAAGCATTTCTGTTTAAAATAGACTACATTTGATGCAATATTTCAATTAAACACATGTTTTATTTTTGCTTACAGTTGTCCTTAATTATAGTTTTTTTTCCTATTAAAGATGGATGCTGGGTTTCAGAGGAAATCCCAAAAAAGGGAAGATAAGGATGAGTCCATGAGTAATTATACATCCTTTGTAAGAAAATGCATAGGACATAAATTTTCCAGAGACAAATTAAGGTAATACTTTCCTGGTGAAATACATCCAGAGGGCTAATGTGCCAACTATAGATTTTATAGTCAACCCTCAGGGTTGCAGGTTCCACTCCTGTTGACCTTCTGAGGGAAGATCAAATGAATGTAAAACAGATGGTCAGAGAAGCACAACAAAATACAACATACAGTAACTATAGTAGATAAGGTGCATTACCCCAGGGGGAGTCCACTAAGCACCCCCAGTAGTATAAACAACAGGAATAGAAATAGGGGGAGCACGCAAGAACTGAAAACAATGTACTTAGCAAGGGTATAGTACATAAGTATCTTTAATAAAGTGTCATATATGAAATAGATATACAAAAAGTGTACAAAAGACTATACAAACAAAACATTAAGACAAAATGTACTTACAAAAAATTAAGCAAACCATACAGTACAAAAATTACCCAAAAGTACAAAAAAGTCAATAAAGGAGTAGGACAGAAGGGGACACACTGCGCAAAAAACGGAGGTCACCGACATTTCGGCAAAAAGCCTTTATCAAGGAGACCACCCTCCGACACTGTAGATTTTATTTACTCAGTGGTAAACTGTGCTGTACTAATGAACAAACTTTTTAGGTTGGGTGAACAAAAATCTCCAGAAGTCCTAATAACACGAACTCCAGACAGAAGAGTGATCGATAATTTTGATTCTGTTCCAGTGCACCCCATGTTATACCTGGTTTCAGATATTTCTCTGCGAAAGAAAAAGAAAATACGGAAATACAGAAAGCTTCACAATGTTAGATTTTAAAGAACTTAAAAAAATATTGAATAAAACTCACTAATAAGATTTTCAGATTGGGAACATCACTTACTCAGGTGTGTATAAAAGACAGGGATACAAGTCTTCTGTTTGGTAATCTTCATCCCGATTGTTTAAAGTTCCTTTTGATCTAAGAACATAATGCAGCAGAGAAAACAGGACCGTTTTTCTGGGTCTCATCACAACACAATAAATACCTTGCAGATCTTTCAAAGCAGACCTATATGTGTTTTTAAAGATAAATGATCACAGAGAAGCAATGCATTTTTTATGATATTTAAGTTTCGTCCAAGCCGAACAGAAAGTAGACATATGCCAAACAACTCAAGGACAAAACTCCTTTTTTGGGCTTTTAAAATGTATTGAAAATGCATTTAATGCTTGAAAGATTTATTGAAAATCACATTTGTAATAGAGAACATTCATCACTCCAATTCAGCTCTTCACAGTTTATTGCTTTTGGAAAAACTTTGATTACATGCACATCTCACTGCCCAAAGAGGGAAAAAAGGGGAAGTGATAGAGACGGCGACGAAAAGAGAGTAACCGCAGGGAGAGGATTAAGAAATTCCAATTACTGTACTTTTTTATTATTTTCATGTAACAATCGGTGCACTAACTCTTAACGCCATTAATCTATCTACATTGTAACTTTATAAAAATATGCAAATATCGCTCAATGGAAAGGACTGATGTGATTTAATGGACGCTAACTTGAAAAGACGTATTATCCTAATTACTGGGGAGAACATCCTAAAACGCTGGGATTAATTATTTAATATCGGTGTAGATGACAACGTTCAATGGTGACTGTTTAACAGTTTTATTCTTTGTAAAATAGTAACTTTTATGGTGCAATGCAAATATAATCAGGTTTTCTTTGCTATATAGAAACAATGGAAAGCCTTAACTCATCTAAAGCTTATCTATCGAGATATGTCGGGGCAATGTATAAGGATCATGTTTAAAATACATGGGAAATATTCGAGGCAGCACTGACTGAGGTCTGAGACTGCCACACAAAACTGTTAGACGTGCAGTCAACTGCCTCAGAAGCTCATCACAGCTTTCCTGGGTGGTGGGGGATAACACCCCTGTTAATGAAGCACAAAGTCGGCAAGTTGCATAGGCT
This sequence comes from Pelodytes ibericus, assembly GCA_036172795.1. Taxonomy (NCBI): domain Eukaryota; kingdom Metazoa; phylum Chordata; class Amphibia; order Anura; family Pelodytidae; genus Pelodytes; species Pelodytes ibericus. The sequence goes on along the minus strand of CM069864.1, from coordinate 18,249,123 downwards.
GCCGGCTCCCTCTTGCCTCCCTACAACTCTGGGCAGTCCTGGTTCCTTGCAATCTGCTGTAATTTCACAAATTCATCTAACTGTACATTTTTATATATTTCAAACAACGCAAAATGTAAAACATGCATTCTAGAGTACTTTGAAAGCACATTAATATGCATTTTGAAGTCCCTTTCACTTTGGATGATCTTATATTTCTCTCTAATCAACTCTCATTTCAAAACCTGTTATTCATACACACAAATCTCTGCCGGATTTATTTATAAAGAGGTCACAGTGACTAGCCAATGTTACAAGAACACCTGACTGTACTTGTACACACACTCGCATGCCAGAAAAAAAGGGCAAAGAAATAGTAGATGGAATTTAACCTAAAATAAAATAAACACATAAACTATGCTTCTAGATGAAATAGTAAGGTAAAATAGAGTGAAAAAAGGAGATAGTGACTTAACAGAAGAGGAAACATAGGCTGATAAAGCAGCAACTGATGTAAATATCCCTTATAGGTAAAAAAAATATCAAAAACAAAAGTAAAATATGAGTACATAAAAGTATAAAATAGCATAAATAGCAGCAAAATTAGATAGAAACACATTTAAGAGATAAATAAGAGAAAAAAGATAAAACAAGATAATGTGATAAACCATACATAAACAAGCATGTATGTATGCAAGCAAGCACATAGATGTAATGTAACTAATCTGGAGAACGAATGGTTAATTTAGCGGCAGACACCTGCACATCTTATAGAAAAATAACATAAACACACTTTAGATTTACAGAGTAAATCCAATGCCAATGGGTAAAAATTATAATCCTCAAATCGACTAATTGGTTTGCACTGAGGGAACTAGTGCATCCCATGTGAACTTTAAAAAGTTTTTTTTTTTTATCTGTATCATCATATAATATTTTTAAAAATAAACTGCTTTGTTAATCATCTCTAAACCTGTTAAGCAATGTATTAATATACCGTATTTTCCGGCGTATAAGACGACTGGGCGTATAAGACGACCCCCCAACTAAGTCATCTTATAAGCCGGAAAAATCGCATCTATATTTTAACCTTTAAGGTTAAAATATAGAGTTTGCCACCCTCCTCCCCCTTTCCCCAATCCCCAATCCCCAGTACTTACCTATTTTCTGCTCTGTCTCCCGCTGTTAAGCCGGTCCGTGGCTGTGAGGGAAGCGTTGTGAGCTCCCCCTCCAGCCGCGCAGTCAATAAAGTTTTGTTTAAAAAAAAAGTTTAAACAGACTTTATTGAAGCCGCGCAGCCTGATGGGAGCTCACAACACTTCCCTCACAGCCACGGACCGGCTTAACAGCGCGAGCGGAGACAGAGCAGAAAATAGGTAAGTAAATCCCAGTACCCGGCGTATAAGACGACCCCCCCAACTTTTGAGAAGATTTTCAGGGGTTAAAAAGTCGTCTTATACGCCGGAATATACGGTACTTGAGAAAAAGTGTTCTAACAAACCCATATATCCAGATATTTTTCTTTGGGCACAAGGGGCATAGTGCATCATTTTCCTGACTTATATCCAATACTTGGAGTATTCAGCTCAGCGGAGGTAGTCTCATCTTCTGATTGGATTCTTCTTTTTGTATTGCTCTTAATAACTAACTCTGTGTGAGGAGGGCTTAAAAATTGGGAAGCAATGCCAAGATAGCAACCTCCATGATAAAAAAGAAGACAGTATGTCTGATAACTATATTGGCTATGGCTTGATTGGATGCTCATAATAGTTTTTCTCTAACAAACATTTATGGAATGACATGTTCAGGTGACATATCTGCTTTCACACAACAAGTCACAAAATGAGCATTTATTATGGCCTTTAAGAAGGCGCTAGACACTTTTTCTTCATTAACTCAACACTTAGTAGATACAGGCTGTCATCATTCCCTGCTCATTATCACTATTTAGATGGAACTAGTTACCGTATCTTACACGAGCTGATATTTCGCTCCATTAAACATGCTTTTGTAAATTGAGTGACGGGCTATGTAATGGTTATTACACAAACCCGGCTTTCTGATGAAATGTGATTGACGGTGTGGTTTTAGCCGAACGAATTCCCGCAAGTCGTAACGATCAACCACCCCAGTGCTAATAAATATTATGACATCAGCAAGAGCAGTCAGCGATTCTATTACATTCTTAATAGAAAGGTGAAGTACTGGCGGTGGTGGTAGGATTCCCAGATCAGCCTAGTCTTTTGCAGAAAAGGTGAGAGATCTGGTAGCATGTTAGCCATGGAAACACGAGAGACAAGTAGAGTCAAGTCGAGATTGCGTAGGTTTAGAGTGCAAGCTTTCAAGACTCAGGTCTCTTCATCAGCCATGTTTTCCAAAGCCAGTCTTTTGCAGGACACCTATAACTTTTACATCCTGCTCTGGAACATGTCTAAAACAAGGGAAATCAATCAATTAATGATACCTATACCTAATGGTACCTATGCTACCCCTCCTCCATTTATAAATGAAGATCTCCTCTGTACCCAGTTCTACATTTTGCGAGCAAGGTATAATAGGGTCACTCAAAAAATGTCCGGTCTTGCAACCCTATCGGTAGGTCATCATCAGTGGTGGGCACCAACATTGTTCATGTTGAGCATGTTCTATAGACCTCTACAGACCTTGTCCAGGTGCTGATGTCCTTACAGCCACATTGTGCCTCTCCCTGGTCATTATTGAAGGCTAGCTTATGTCTGTGAAGATTATACCTTGCTTATGAGTTGAGGCAGATCACCATATTTCCCTCGCATAATAGCTTCTAGCTTTATTTTTCAGTTGTAAATTATAAATAGTTTATAAAGCAATAATATTGCATACTTGGGATTTGTCTTGATCTCCACAGGCCCTCAGAGAACGCTGAACACCACAAGGATAATGGGTCAAGTGTTATTAAGGATGTATATTTAGGAGCCAGCCTGATTATGATGCAGAAAACCTTACATAGTACGATATAAAAATGGGATCACATTTTAACACTACAAAAGCAACATTTACCTGGCTTCTAAACATAACTAGCTGGCTCCTAAATGTATCTTTTATGTCCGGAAAATCTGTATAAATTATCCAAGTTCTGTATATAGACTATGAAAATGTATGGGTGTTATACATGACAATAGTGGTACTGTCTAAATGGACAATCTTTTTATATATTTAGAATATATATATATATTTTATTTTTTTTGTAGAATGTTATGTTTTTTTTTATATATATATCCAATCTACCAAATAACTCGTGTAATTAATGTTACAAGATGTTAAAGGACAAATAAACTTTTTTTGACCCAGTGTTTTTCAAAACTGTATTTATTTCGGGGGGGGGGGGGGCTTATTTCTTACTTTTTTTGATTCATTAAGTCCCCAGCAGGAGATGGGAATTCTATGAATGAAATAAAGTAAGTCCCCCCACCCCCAAAGAAATATGTTCATTCAATTTAATTATTGACTCAGTGTTGAAAAAGTTTAGTTGTCCTTCGTTGATATTTCAGTACTTAAAGTTCATGATCTTGTATAGCCATATAGTGAAATGAATTGATGGATTTTACATACTCATAAGCAGCTACAACAGAGATAGCATCAGACAACTTCCAGAGAAACCCTACACTTAACCAATTTCATCACCGTTAGAGTATTGTAGAGAAGACATTGGAAACAATGGTTATCTTTAAATACCAGTACTTTCTGCTTGCAAGGGCAGTTGTTACTGTCAAGGTCAGATCATACCTATCTCTATAGCACACTCCCAATTTTCATCAACCAGGTATTTTTTTAGGACTACAAAGACATAGCTCACTAGTGTCTTTCCTTTCATTTAATGTATTGTGGTTGCCTGGGGGAAGATATAAGAGAACAAGCAGAAGCTCACAGAACAAGAGAAAAGGTTGTATGTCTTGATGCCCCGTTACCAGAGGATAGCTGTCCTGGTAAATGTGTACGTTTACTCCGTTAAAGATTTATACCCATAAAAGGGGCTATTCACCAAAACTGAGTGATGTGAACTAAGCAGTGAACTGCTAAAAAAACCCGATTTGGAGTGGAAAAGCCATTTGGAGAATTTTTCAAACTCTTAAACCCTAAAAATACAAATTTGCCATCTTTAAATTTTTTCCTAACACTTACATTTTATACTGCCCTATGCTAGAAAACCCACCTATGAATAGTTAGCATGCTCTGTGCTCATTCTTCTACTACAGTGCTGACATTCCATGTCAGCCTTCCTAACTATTCACATTAGCGTTAGTGTTCACATACTTGTTCTCATTAATGCCTACTTCACAGCCCTCCTTCCTAACTCTTCACATTAGCATTTGTATATGTGTTGGGACTTTTATTCGTATTCCCATTGGAAAATACCTCCCCCCCCCCCCTCCCCTCTTAAATGACTGACAAGCAAACAAACCACTAGAAGAGAGTGATGGTTGTTCAACCATCTCAGAAGTACCCTTTAAAAATGATATACAATTTAAAAAAATGTGCTTTTATAAACAAAAGCTACATTTTGATGGTTTAGTCTCTCTTTAATGCCTAATTCTTGTCATTTGGAATTCACTATTTCTGTTAAACTTTAGTAAATAGACCCTAAAGCATCTGTATAGTCAGAATTGGATTCATGAATTTCTACGTTAGACTTATAACAATAGTTGCATGCAAAACACTCATTTGGGTCTGTTCTATAAACTTTGAATTTGATTTTGAGTCAAATTCTTCCCCATTAAAAGTAATGGGAGGTGAAATGATCAAAGCTATTTTTGAGACAAAGTCAAACTCAGGTGCCGAATTTGACATAGTCTCAAAAATAGCTTTGATCATTTCACCTCCCATTACTTTCAAAAAGAAAGATTAGAACCTGGGTTTTTTTTTTTTTAAGTCAAACTCTTGTGTTGAAATTTGACTTAGTCTCAAAATTAAGGTTGACCTCCAAAGTTGAATTATAGAGAACAGACCCATTTCTTGATTCTTAGTCAACTGGCAGTAGCACTACTAGTTTCAGTAACAGTGGTAGCTGGCATGCTCTGCAGTAGTGACACTCCCCCGCACAATTTACGCCCCTGGCATACCACGGTGTTGGGCGGGGGGGGGGGGGGAGGTTAGTGGAATGTTGGGAGATATGCAGGTATTATCCTAATATATTTCAACACAGCATCGAAAGAATCGTTGATATAATAAATCTCTTTCTGTGATTAAATAACAATCAAAACAAACCTTCAGAAAATTACTAAGAAACCAACATTTTTTAAAATCCAGAAATCCAGGGAGATGTGGTGACATAATTACAAATCCTCGTATTTCTTCAGACTGTGACAACAGTGAAATGGGTACCAGCATTCTGTTGGATGGTGTGAGTCCAAGGGAATACTCTCCCTAAAATGGAAGATATTAGACCCTTTGCATTGCATCTGGAGGAGTAGCTTAGACAGTGTTTCTTTCTTGTATTTTATAGTGAAATATTATATCGGGGGGATATTCGTCTCAATGTCCTTTTTGTTACCTGGCTGCACAGTTATTAGTACTGACAGTTAATTGTCCGGCAGGATGAAGAGCACAATTTAAAATAAGCTTAGTTTCTTCTTTAGATGAGATCAAAACAAGATTTACCTTTCTGGCAACTTTTATCTTTTCTTTCTGAAAATTACGAGTATTTTATTTTCTCAGTAAATCCACACATACCTTTTTATCCCCAATGCTGACGACTTCTTTACTATTTTTAATTGCCAATATGTGTTGAGGTTTGCACAACGGATCAAGGTTTTATTTACTAGAAATTAGAAACGATTTAAAAAATATTGAGACATGAAAACATAAATCATTATAGCGTCTACTCAGGTAGCTCCGATTTTCTGTGAAAAGCTTAAAGCTTCAGACCCAATCAGACCACTTATATTGAAGCTACTCAGAGACCACTGAAGACATCTTGAATCAGCACGGAAATGTGGCTGATTGTCATGATAATATTTTGGCAACTTTAGAGTACAGTTGACTAAATGGTAGCTTCGGTCCTCCCCATAGACAATCTCGGAAAATAGGCCAAAGTTTAAAAATTATTTAAAATAATAATTGAGAAACAAAATAACATGATACATTCATTAAATACATGTAAATAATGTAAACTAACATAAAATAAAAATATACAGCCTTCACACTTGCTCTATGCTAAGCCTAGTGTAAAATATTTGGGAGTATTTACCTTGACTTACCTTGGCAATGGTGCGTAAAATGATTGGGCATTAAATTACTATCTTGTGTCCATAAGATGTGTTTGTTATTACTTCTACCAGTATGAATATTATGCCGTGGATTGACGGCATTTTCACGTTTTCTGCACCTTATTCGTGTAAATACAAATGTTTTTTATTTTTATAACCATGTGGAGTGGGCGTTTATGTTGAAGATCAGAACAAGATTGATCTCCCTCTGTTGAACCTGTGAAGCTCGATTTTTTTTTTAAAACCTCTTTTGGTGGCAAATGGTTATGACATATAAACTGTAACTTCACAAACAGTATAAACATTGTCTTTGTGGATCATGACATCTAAAATACTGCCAAACACTTTACGCAGGGCTCAGCATAGATCTAGTGTGAAGTTTGCCTATTGTACTAATTATTGTTCTGGCTGGTGGAGTTAATTATTTATACATCTTCTCTGGTACCAATCATTGACTATAAAATAATAATTTTATTTAATAATTGCATTTTTTTTATTAAAATGTAAAAATACACTACATAACATTAGTATATTAGGATTTTAAATGAATGTGTTTGTGTTTAAGATATGTTTACTGTAATCCTTCTACACATTTCTAATCAATATCTGAAGAATTTAAATACCCCAAATTCTCTATTATAATTGAATTCGGGCCGTTTTTGTGGTTTTCAACCCTTATTGAGTAGAGGGAATCCATAGAAGTCCCCGGGCCATTTTTCCTGTACTGAATATGGCCAAAGATAAGCCCACAATCGGCCATATTGAGTAGCCAAATTGTGGAAAATTTTGCAATTCGGCTAGAAGCTCTGATCTGGCCCCAATTTGGCCACTGTAGGGAATGATTAAATAACTCTCCCAGCAAACTGCTGCATTTGCCAAACATTTTTTCAAAGTAGAGACCCTTGTCTCAATTGGTCCACAAACACTCCTGTGTGCAACTTTATAATGTACTTTCCGACACGTTTATAGTGTTTGCAGCTGTCAACAAGTAAACATTCAAATGGGACTCAATTGTCCATAATGACATACTCGGGAGAGCTGCAGCAGTGTTAATAGATACTATGTCTCAGTGCAGAGGAAAAGTGAATATGAATTCGGAACAATCATTTCTGGGACGTGGAAAGGTTTTGCAGAAAAAAGCATAGATTTTGCCTATTTATCCTAAAAACCATTATTCTACAGTTCCTAATTCATAGAATTAGCCTCTTATTTGCTGAAAGTCAGATTACTACCTTTCCAGTCCATGAAAAGCCAGCAATCATATCTGTGTCTTCAGGACGGATCTTGTAGTCGATCTAAACAATGTTTCCTTGTAGTTTCTTTTAAAAGATGAAACACACCCCAAAAAACCCCTCATGTTATATAGGGAGCACCGCAGAGAGAATTCATTCATTCATCATTACATTTGTGTTTGAATTTTAAAGCCAGAGCCCATTAGAATTTTTTGTAGTGCCACTATTTCTTTACACATTAACATAGTAATTTTAGTTGAAAAAAGTCAGATGTCTCCTTCAATTCGATTTGATTATTGTCATTTATAGCCAAATATATAATGATTTTCTAAAATAAAATATCCAGGCCCTTTTTAGAGATATCTGTTGTATTTTGATAGCACCACCTCTCTTGGCAGGGAATTCCATATGTTTATTGTTCTTACTGTAAAGAATCCCTTTGTTGCCTACAAAACTTTCTCCCTAGTAGTCTCCCTAGTTCTCAACACCTACAATCCCTTGTACAACTAACCCAACTCTCTGCAATAGAAACCTCCTCTCCCCCCATCCACGCTCTCATCTGCACTGGACCTAACCAGTGCCTGCCCCGTAAGCAGTAAACTCCTCTCCATGTTGTCTATGTCCCTCAGTGTTGCCAGTTGCCTCTTGTTACATTCCGAAGCAGTAACCTGCAACAGTGGTATGGCCCCAGAGGAACCTCATCTAAGAGTGCCTACATGTTGTAAGACATGCCCAAAGTGGCATTATGCAACTTGCTGCCTAATGTAAGTCAGTCCCACGATACAGAAGATATATAAGCATTATATTTTAACTCCTAGAGACTCTAAAAGGTTAATTACCATATCCCAGACTTTTTCTAGATCTGGGCATGTCCACCAGATGTGTCTAAAAGATCGACTTCCTTAAAATACCAGTATACATTTGAGGTATCGGGATAAATCTTCCCTAATTTCTCTGGGGCCATATACCACCAATACATAACTTTATAGAATAATTCTAACAGATTCACACAGTGGATTGACTTCCTCAGATCTCTCACAGGTCTTAACCAATGACCTCATGACCTGTATCGGTCTCCCATTTTAACAGAGTGTTAGGTTTATCAATAGCGATAGCTATGTCCTTTGCACTTTCAGAGTGTCCTGGAGAATCTTTTTTTTTGCTCGTTATGGCTTCCCTGTTCACTCAATACATCTCTCAGATAAACAAAAACCTCACATGGAGTCAATTAAAATTATTTTGCCAATGTGGGAAAAGACTTTACAATTTCTCTCTCCCATAATTGTAGAAATGTATCAGGCCATACACTGCCTAATTAGCCATCTTCATATCTTGTATGTTCCTATCTAAAAAAAAAAATAAGGTAGGAGTTCAGGAGTCAGGACAAAGATGAATCTTTTTGAATTTACTCCAGAAGGATAGCAAGCTAGAGAATATTAGATTGTCTTTGTGTTTCTGAGATATTGTGGTTTCTGCTTTTTTTTATTAAGTAGTAATAGGAAGCTGAGAACTTGCTTTACATTTAACACCACACAAATAAACCCAGTGTTACACTTGCAATAAATATGAACCAATCGTTCTTGTGCTTGTAACTCATTCACTTAGGAGTTCTCCCTTGGATTCACCCAGCCTTCCATCTCTGACTTTTTCACCCCAATGTTTCTACTAAAATAATACGTTTTCATTCTTTACATTTTTCCATCACATGCTGGAAAATGTATTATTTTTTCCCAGTAAACAATTTGTACATCTCAAAAATATCTACAGGCACAGCATGCTTGCTATTTTTCTGTTGGTTTTTACTGACATGGAAAATCATAGCTAGTTTGATTTGATAGCATTGCTATAAGATCACTGGCCTGGGTGATGCACAACTCCCATGGTGCCTCAGGGGAATGAGCATGGCTGGTCAGCTGTACCAAGACATGAAAGACTATATAAATGAATATTCCTTAGAATGAACAAGGTTTATAAAAATAAGGTGCCTTTTCTCTAGTCAAATCCAACATGAATCTTTGGAGAGAAACCTGGGTTTATTCGCACAGGGGTGGCTGCTACGTTCTTACAATCAATGAGATTGGGTGTTCACCCCACATGTCTGATTGAGTTTGTCTGGTATGCATGGAGAAACTATTGTTTTTACAAGGGACCAACAGAGGGGACCAAGTTCAGGACACTAACAAGATTTATCTAGATGTAATGAGATTACCTGTGCATTGAAAACATATAAAAGACATATGTCACTGGGTTTTTTTCTTCTATGTTTGAGTTAATTGCACATAAAAGTACAAATAAAATTAGGTGTCTTTCTCCAGCATCCGTTTTGAGAATTTTACCCATGATGCAACATTCTCCAAAATCTTCCAGCAAGTGTCACTTTACAACTGTGGCCAAAGCCTGCATGATGATGTCAGAAGATAGACCCCAGCTCTCTTACTGGCGCCTGTGTATCACTAGTGGGCAGGACTTGGTGGCTGTTTACAACTGTTTTGCACCCACCTTCCAACACAAAGACTGACATGATAAAACAGGATCACAACTCAGCCCCCTTGTGATGTAATAGTTACATTACCCTCCCATTCAATGCAAGTCGTGGTCAGAATTCTGACTTATAGACTGCATTCTGTGTCCCCAGCCCCAAAGTGAGATACTAGTGCTCTTAACTGTCACTGGGGGTGGCACCAAAAATAAACTATTCCTGAACATAAAATAAACTCACATTACAAAAACAAAAGACATATGTGAAATCAACAGTGCAAAAGAAAAAAATAAACCCTATTCATTTTTTGGTGGGAGTGTCCCTTTAAAAATATTTGATTGGTTAATATTTTATTCCAAAGTATATTGAATACATTTACTGTAGAAGCATTATGTACATTCTTACCATTCTATGCAATAAAATATTAATCATCCTAATATTTTTAATAATTTATAACTTAGACATTGTAAACCAGTATATTGCACATGACACCAAATGGATTAAAGATGTTACCATAAAAGAAATATTTTTTTTCCCCAAGACACTATGATTTCAGTTAAATTGGGATTTGCTGGACATTATAGTGGGGTAGGAATGGCTGACATTTTTTTTTTTTTTGGCTAGTGTATGAAATGGTTTTTCAAAGTTATGAAAAATAAAACAGTCACTATCTGCAATCTTTTTTTGTACAGTTTATGTAAACAACTGGATTTAAAAAAACAAATCCCAGAACTTAAGTTAGAGAACTGAAAACACAATTTGATAAAACTTTTATAAACATTCTAAAACAGAATATTTAAAGAGTTGATCCTTTTAATCCACAAACTGTTTAGCATAAGATATTGTGAAGATCAGAATTTGCCCTTTCATGGTAAATAAATTTTATAAATTGTGCAGATTAAACAACCTTTCTCAAGATGTCAAATAATGCATTACTTTGTTCCTAACTAGAGATTAAAATTGCAAAAACAACATTTTTTGTGTGTTGCGATGATTAATACTGTCTAGGCTAAATAGACTTATGTTATTAATTGTTTTTGTTGAAGGAAGAAAAAAAACCCAAGTATATCCATTCCTCCTGTGGAAAATATCTGTGAAATTATTAATGAGTAGATGACATTTGCAAATGTAAATGAATTGGGTGTTTATGCAGCCGTGTATCATAATTACCAAAATGTTATTTTGTTTCAAACTTTAATGCAACAATAAACTCCAGTTCTGTAACTACTGGTTGTAAATTCTTTAAAGTGGTACTAAACTCTCCATGGTAACTTTTATATGAGACAGAAGGTCGCTTCTGCTGCTTCATGACCTGGCGGTACTACACACCGCCAGCAGGGGAGGGGAAGATTGTATGCATGGCACACGACTGACTCACACACACCATGATGGAGAGGAATTATCACTGGAACATCTCTCGCTACTCCCACTGAGTGATGCTCTGTGAGATAGAAGGCAAAAGAAAGAATGGAAGAGATTGCCTAACCATAAGGTGTATGAAATATGTGAGATAGAAGCCTCTGGTACCCCACAATTGATGAACTATTCACATTCAATTTTAATGGGACAGAAGTGGCCTACTGCCTCATTAAAATAAAGATCTTGGGTGTTTGGATATCCAAGATTAGTTAGTTACGTAGACAATTAGTCATGTCTAGCCTTGCTAGCATTATGGTTCCCCTCTCTGAAGACATGTGGACCATCAAGTTCAACCCTTCCATGCACCATCAAGTTCAAACCTTCCAAGAACCCATATTTGTTGATCCAATAGATTATTAGAACAATGTTCACAGAGAACATGTATAGATGTTAAACACCAGCATGGATCAAAGGTGGAGACGTGTGTCCAAAATCCTGAGGAAGGAAGAAAGTCCTTGTTACCGCTGTCACACGCAACCAGAGTGGAATGGAGACCGGAAGCAGAAGTGGCGATGCAGGGTAGATGATACAGGATGCTGTGGCTCTGAGTGACCAAAATGAAAAGGCAAATTCCTGATGAAGCAGCTAATGAAGTCAAGAAACACCTATGAGTTTGTCTTTTCACTTTGGGCACTACAAGCTACTATATAGGAAAGACGTAACAGGGGGGATATGATAGAAACATTTAAATACATAAAGAGAATCAACACAGAAAAGGAAGAGAGTATATTTAAAAGAAGAAAAACTACCACAACTAGAAGACATGGTCTAAAATTAGAGGGGCAACGATTTAACTGTAATATCAGGAACTATTACTTTACTGAGAGAGTAGTGGATGTATGGAAAAGCCTTCCAGCGGAGGTGAACACAGTCAAGGATTTTAAGCAGGTGTGGGACAGGAACAAGGCTATCCTAGCTATAAGATAGGCAACTGGGGACTAAAAAAAGTATTTAGAAAATTGGGCAGATTAGATGGACCGAATGGTTCTTATCTGCTGACACATTCTACGTTTCTATATCCTGTATCATCCAACCCGCTGTGCAAACTTCCACTTCCGGCTTGCATTTTAATTTTTTTTAAGCGGCTATACTATGGTCCTAATGTGCGCTTTCACTTTTTTAGATACTATCCTTACGAGCCCTGACCGTCTAGCGATTGGCTGCACTGAACCCAGCAGTATCTATACTTTGGCCAGTTCTTTATTTTATATTTTTATGTAGAGGACTTTGAAGCCCTGAGTCTTTTTTTTATCTATATTTTTTATCTATATTTGTTGCATGAAAATGTCAGTTGTAAACAATAGTGCCAACAGATTAACATTATATTCATCAAATCGAATGGCATTTAAATATATGGATGCCTTCGGTGTGGGATATAGCATTAAACCCTTCTCAGAGATAGTTATTATATTTGTATTGTATTTGTTAAATATTGCTGCCAGAACACGGGTTTTCTAGGCTTAGCTGGCTGTTTAAAAGATCCTACTGTCCAAAAGGAGTAAATGATGCAATATAGCAACTGTGTCGAGAGATAAAAATGAGAGTAGTACAGGTTTCTTAGAAATCACTGGTCAACAGATTTAAAAATGATCAGTTTCATTCGCAGTACAATTTTAAAGTTCTACATGATAGCGAAAATAAATTTTTTTTCTGATGCCAGTTTCAACTTAATATATAGTACACTTAATATACAGTTACAAGCTTTTCTAGTTCTTTAAACAAAACAATTATTGGAAGATCTCATTATATAAAAATAAAATATCATTAATACGTGATCCAACTGCAACCAGAGAGCTACAATCCCCCCCTATTTTCTCGATTTTTGTGCATTTCTTTTGAAAATCAAATGATGGCCCTGCTCACAAGGTCAAGTCAGTGTTTTACAGCATATACAATGTGAGATGGTGTTGTGTTCTGCAAACACAGGAGCACACTCCCTGCTGTGTGTGACTGCCAGGCTCAGATGATCTCTTCTGTGCAGTTTTAGGAGAGGCTAATGAGCACAGCTATTTCAGTGTGAGCTAATGAAGTATGCAAGCATTTTGTTATGGCTATTAATTTAGAAACGAGAAAGCCTACCTCAGCAATCACAAGATTCATTATTATTTAGGTGACACTTGTTGAAAAACCAGGGAAATAATTATCCCCAGCACTGATATTTCCTAACGGAAGTGGATTTGTGCAAACTAGCCAGCAAGCACTCTCAGACATATGCTTACAAAGATCACTTTTTGCAAACCTCTGCAACATGCAGATCCCATTAAACTGAGCAGCAGTAAAGAATATTTTGGCTGGGGGAATCTTTATTTCTTTATGTGTGCTAATAAGGCCTACACCTGAATTCTTTAAAGCTGTATTGCCAGTAGGCACAGTTGGGGCAAGTTATGAAGTTCTCAGAATTATACAATCTCTGGCAATCAGCAGGAACATTCCATTGGTGCCCGTGGTAACTGCTCAATTTTTAGAACTTTGTCCCAGATTTGACCCCAATTATCTTTTAGAATTAACAGTGAAGAATTTGAAACTATAAGAACAGCCATTAAGTTTAAACATTTCACAATTATCCTGATCTGTATTTTTATTTTTGGGGGAGGGGGGATATTTTATAGAAAGAGATTAAATGCCAATTATTTGGCTATTTTATAAATTTACACATATCCCCTGTGAGGACTGCTAAAGGTGAGTGTTAGCTCACAGTGTGAGCTGTGAGAGATAGCTCAAGATATTTTTAATTGTTTTCACTGTTTGTAAGTCTATGTACCCATTGAAGGGACTTGTTGGGATAACACAGTAGATCACAGCAGCTTATTAGATTTACAGATGTTCCACACACTCCACTTCGCCTCAGGGATCTCACTACTGCTTTTATAACCATCAAGGAGGTCAATGGTCTTCCATTCGAGGCATGGTTCTTACGTCTGGTTACTTAAATGGTTTGTTCGTCCCTTTTAGATTGAAATAAAACACATGGCTTTTTTTTTACAAGGCATTTTAGAACATTGTCCCATAACCTCTTCTCATACTTTCCATACTGTGAAGATCAAAGCAAGTTAACAGGAGTATGCTTTCTTGGTACTTGAAGAAAATCAGTCTCCTGATGAACCATTACTCAATTAAAATCATGCAAGATATACTCCTGGCATCTGCTCATCCCCACCTCCATACCAGCCCCCATGCTCATCCTGCGGACTGCAACCCTCACTCCATAAGTGTTACAGGAATACCTTCATCAGAAAAGTATGAATAAATAATAGGTTTTGGCTGCCAAGAAATGATTTGGCTCTTGTAAATGTGCAGAGACTTCTACGCTTAACCTATTTACTAATTAAAGACTCCTATCTGGACATACATAAAAATGAGAGACATCTTAATGTATTCTCCATAGATGATGGGGTAGCCTTTTTATACCACGTTGCCAGGCTGATTTAGCATCTGTATCATATATTATTTTTGCTAAATTGCTTTTTTTAAATATGTAATGTAATAATACTTGGCTTATGGAAGACATCTCCATAAAGACTTAAAGAGACACTCCACTCCAGTTATAATTGTTTTATATAGTTGCTGGTGTAGATTCCATTGCATGGCACAGTATCCTGAGATATTCCAGATCAAAGTTTTGTGACATTGTGAAATATTTTGTGACCCTACATCTGGGGGCCTGGAGTTTGTTTCTTTCCAGTTGAAACTATGTATGTCTTGTTGAAATGCATAGTTTAAGTGCAATGGACATTGGGGGCAATGATGCCCGGACAGACCTGTATTTACAGGGCAGGACCCCACTGGATTTGGAACTGTTGGCAGCTATTAAATAAGGTTCTTAATTGTGCAAAATAATAGGGGAATACCGTATTTGCTCGATTATAAGACAAGGTTTTTTTTCAGAATTTTTTTTTGTCTTATAATCGAGGTCGTCTTATAATCTGACCTCAAATTGAGGTCAGATTATATGACTGCGATCCAGGTCCCCAGCAGAGCTGCAGGGGACCTGGATCCCCCTCTCTAACAGCAGGGGATGTCTGCGCGATGAGCGCGACCGCCGGGACTTCTGTGATGAAGCCGGGTACTTCCCGTAATGTGTAATGCTTTTTGTATAATGTTAGCTGGTTTGGCAATGCATCTATGACTTATCGCCACCCAGTTTGTACATTGCATCATTTTGTTACCAGAAATAAAAAGATATATGAGCATATAAAGGTATATATCTACACTGCATTTAATCATTCAGGGAAATCACTTGAATCTAAACAAAAATATCCTGATAGGTAGGTAGTTATTGTTTTATATTTTTATATATATATTAATTGCCAATCTGACCATGGTGATATAGGGCTCCTATCCTAGGTCCCATTAAAAGTTATACTGCCATTTTGTGGTTCAAAGTGTAACTGTATAGTCAATTGTCTTGCTCGCATATTTGGTACTGATCAATAATTGCTATTCCATATTTTTTTACAGATTTCATAAATCATATGTGAATACTGATTTATCCCAATTTATATTGATACTGTGTTTTGTTTTTATTTTGTGATTATTTTCAATAGACATTGTACATATTTCTCTGTAATATTGTGTCATTGTAATTTGCCTTGCAAAACACCCTTAACCTCTTTTGTGGGTTAAAAGAATACATTTTTGTTCTCATATGTATTTTGAGGTCCACTTCTTGTACCATGTTTATAAACTTTTTCATACAAATTATGAATTTTCATAATTCCAAATCCCCCACCGGTCTCGAAAAGCAGGATAGAGGTAGAGCTTGGCGGGATAGGCCCCCACAAATCGGCCTTGTCCCGTGAAAAGGATAGTTGTGGGGTGTGCAGATTCAAGCTGAAACAGTATCTATAATAATTGCTTTCTAAATGAAGCAAATAAACACTTGAATAAAAACCTGAAGTACCTGTGAAACAAAATGCATGCCACATAATATTTGCTTGAAGATTGTACTTGTGAAAGTTTAAAAAAAGAAAGAAAATGAATATGTTTATTGTTATTTGAAGATGTCTTCAACTGTAAGAAATCTTCATTGTTCAAATGATAATATAATTAATTAAAACAGAGAAGCCATACGTTAAAGCAAAGAGCAGCTGGGTATTGCATTATAAGGAGAACTAAGCAATGGCTGGCACCTAATAATTCTTGGATGACAAATTCATTGGCAGGCAGAAATTAACGATGAGTTTCACAGATAAACAGATGCTAAAACACAGAGTTTGAATGAATGCCATGCCACTCACTTTAATGCATCTCGTAAAGCTTACGGTTCTGTCAATTCTCCAATGGACACGAGCCAATGGCTGCTCATGTGAAGATATGATTGAAAGTGTCCAAAGGAGAGTTCTAGATATTTCACTCTTTGCACCACTGATTAATAGGATTTAAGTTTCAGAGCTACATTTATTTCCTGCTGCAACTGGATCTATGACAGTGGAAAAGCAAGGAGAACCCAAGGAGTACCGAGACGTGTACCAATGATTAGCACCAAAATTGCAAACACAGAACATGCCCAGCACCCAGATTGAAACCACAGGACCAGTCCCTACACAGCAAACAAAGGACTTGCCCCAGCATCCAGACTGCACACAGGATTTGCCCCATCATCCAGATATCAAAGAGAGGATTTGCCAGAGCACTCATATTGAAAACACAGGATTTGCCAGAGCACACACATCGCAAACACAGGATTTTCCCCAGCACCCCCGATTGCACACACAAGATTTGTCAAAGCACCCAAATTGCACACACAGGATTTGACCGATCAACCAAATTGTACACACAATATTTGCCCCAGCACCCAGATTGAACACACAGGACTTGCATCTACACCCAGATTGCACACACACAGGACTTGCCAAAGCACCTAGATTGCAAACAAAGGATTTGCACTGGCACCCAGATAGCAAACACAGGAATTGCCCCAGCACCCAGACTGAACACAGAAGGATTTGTCACAGTACCGAGATTGCAAACACAAGATCTACCATCATTCTCAGACTATACACACAGGATTTGCTACAACACCCATAATGCACACTCAGGGATTGCCCAGTACTCAGACTGCACACACAGGATTTGCCCCAGCATCCAGATTGTATCCAAAAGACTTGCCCCATCACTCATGATATCCATAGGACTTGCCCAGTACCCAAGACTTACCCATGCCTGGTGTCTAGTCTTAAAATAATTTACAGTTCTTATGCAGTTTTAAATAAAAAAATAATGTCACAGGGGCCTCTACATTCAGTGACATTCCATGGCTTAAAAAGATGGGCATGGCTGTGGCTATATCAATAACACTTTAAAGGAACTATCTAGTGCCAAAAATGCATCTTCCAAATAAGAATGCATATCAATGTGCTTTCAAAGTACTTGAAAATGCATGTTTTAAAATTTGCATTGCTTAAAATGTAAAATACTTGCAGCTAGATGAAATTGTGAAATTACAGCAGTTTGCAAGAAAACTGGAATGCCCACACTAGCTAAGTAAAAGTAAGTTCCTTTTTTTTTCTGCAGGAACTAATGAGAATAATTTCATTCAAATTTCCTGTCTCTCTAGTGATGTCATCAGACAATGTGTTGCACTGTTAAGAGAGCCTAATGTGTCTAAGGGCAAGGTCACTTAGAGTCAACACAATGTATTCCATTTGAGTAGTATAGGAAGTACCTAAATAAAACAAAACTTGTTATCTTCAGTGTCTATATAATCAGTGCTGCCACACCTGCAGTAAACATGCAGAGTAATCACTAGGGAGGGCTTGAGTCAAATATTAAAAATGTGATTTATGAAGAAAAAAGCCTAGGGTGTACCTTTTATTGCAGTTTTTAGATATAGGAAGAACTGATGAGACAATTGATTAGACAGATCTGTTTTTCTCCCCTTACTTTAAATGCTACAGTACGTAGGTGGAACTCCCCCTATAAATACAGTACGACTAACATTTTTAATGCATTTTTTTTCCAGCGGGACAATTTCACTTGCAAGAAACAGTGTTACAAGGTTCTTTCAGAAAAGTATACTTTTTATTTTTCTCCATGACACTCTAATTGTTTGATAAAATTACTTTGATTTATTTATAATTCTTGCAACACAACCTTGTCTCATTACAACTTTAATTAACCTTTCTGTATTCTGAAGTGCTGCCGGGGTGTGCACAATTAAATTAGGAACATTCTCTCAATGACAGTCGCCATTAAGGTATTATGAAGAACAGTACATTATCAGATATAATGCCTGTATAATGAAATCACACAACTGACAACCAAATACATTCAGTGAACATCTGCTAATTAATTGGCACATTCGAACGCTGCAAACGCAAATGAACACGAAGGTTGTAATAATGGAATAATAATCACACGATTAACAAATAATAATAAAATAAACTTCTTAATATCGACATTTTAAATAATGAACCTAACAATGTTTGCGGGTAACGAGCACATTCTCAGTACCGCGCCGCTAATTATTAAGCCATTCTTAATTTGCTATTACATTTGCATACCGCTCTCTTTTAAATCACCCATCTTGAAACGGAATTGTCTTGTCAAACTCTGGAAAGTGTTAAGAACTCAATTGAGGGTTTCAGAAAGGAGAATGAAAGTTATCTGTTGCTTGTTTAATATGATAGGCACAGAAATGACTCATTCCTTTCAATATACACAAAGGGTAGTCCTGTGCATCTTTGTATAATTGGAATACTGGGGAGGGCTGGGAAAGGGAAGATGGGGACAACTCCCCACCCAGCCACTCATCTTGATCCTGAATTGCCTTGTCATACTCTGGATGGTTTTACATATACACGATGGATAGTCATGTACATCTCTGTATATGTAATTGGAATACATTGGAGGGTGGCAAAGGGAATTTGGGGACAACCCCCCACCCAGCTACCTTGTAACCTGACTTAGTGGGCTGAAACTGCACCACTTTTCACTTCTAAATGTCCCAGTATATGTAGCCTTTTCTATCTTTCTATCCAACTGCCTTGTCTGTCGTTCAATCTCTGTAACTTAACTGCCCCCATATCTGTCTTGCCTGTCTATTTGTGTCTATTTCTGATGATAAAAGGTAGGATTATGAAGTTACACTATGGGTCACTAAATAGTTTTTGTCCTGGGCCAAAGGTTTCCTTACCTGCCCTATTTGTGTCAGAAATCAAATTACTTGTTTATAATTGACAACTGTTACACCTCGCACCATGTTGTTAAAAACTATATATAAGCCTCTCTGAACTGTACTAATTCACAAAGACCTTTTCTGAACTCTTTCTGTGTGTACACGTGTCATTAAATCTCCCTACTATACTTGTTCATGTCAGTTTTTTTACACACAGCTTTCACACTCCCTACAAAAGCCTTTCAGTGCAAATAGTAGAGAACTACAAAGTAAAGGAATTCAGTTTTAAGTTAGTTTGAAAACACTGCTGGTTCATCTAAGGATGCGTATTTATTTCACTTAATATGTACCCGAAGCATAAATTAAACTGGGATGTGTTAAGTCTTAGTTGTTCACCTCTAGTTAGTGCTAAAATATGTTGAAATGCATGTATCTATTTGAGAAAGAAAACAAGCATGAAAGCATGAGAGAGGGCCCACGCAGTACGTGTTTATTTTATATATTCATTTTTTACTTGCTTGATCATATGACATTTTTATTCTATTGGAAATAATTAATTCCACAGTCTATCATACAGTTCATAAGCTGTTGTAGTATCTATGCACGTTGAATTCGTTTTTTGTTTTTTTTAATATGCTTATTAAGTTGTTTTTTTGTGGTGTTAAGGCAAAACATCTGAATATGTTGCCGTGTGTATAGCAACAGTGTTACATTTCACACTGGAAAAAGTGTGATGAGTAAAAAAACACAACTGAAAAAAAAAAACGACGTTTTTATGTGCTTCTTAGTCCGCATCTTATATTTTATTTACCGTCATTTCCCTTTCCATCCAGCACAGTCAACACGGCTTTCGTTTACTCCCGCAAAGGGCCTTAAAGCCAATTCTTTGTTTCATTTATATTTCTGTTAAACCAAGCGTCCAATTGAGAATATAGTTGAGTCCACAGACCACATGTGTCAGAAAATCTATAATGTTATCAGAGCGAAGGGGGAAAAAAAAGGATAAAAGAAACTGGTTGTCACACAAGCTGTTGGGAGTTCATGCTCGTAGTGATATCTCTGAAGGAATCAATAGGGAAATTATTCATATAACTACTTTACAGAAGAGCATTAAACAAAACCAACTTCTTAAAGGACAACTGTCGGAAAAATTAAGTTATGCTTCAACTGATAGTTTAAATAATAACGATTCAGTGAAAGAATACTAGTAAAGTACCTTACTGAACCTGCTTTGCTTGTAAAAAGGGGCTGGACATCAGGGGACAGAAGAGTAAGATTTTCCTTCATCGACAATCGCGAAAACCGCTTTAACGGTGCTGGTCTATGGCCTCAATGTCGAGGCAATACCCAGCACCGAAATTTCTATTCTGGGGCACCCACCATCGCCCCACGGAGCGATCGTGGGAACCGTACTGACGGAGCAGCATGCTCCGTCAATATGACTATGCCCTCTGGCGGTCTGAGCTTCGGAAGTGAAAGTAACTTCACTTCCGTCGCTCTGAATATGCTACTTGACTGCCCCTAGTGGTAGTTAAGTAGCATAGCAATGGAAAAAATGTAAAATAAATATTTAATTAATTAAAAACTGGTTATATAGTTAGATTAGCCTATAGGGTTAAAATTAAATAATTATTAGCATAAGGGATAGGGTTAAAATTAAATTAAAATATATTAAGGGATAGCATAAGGGTTAGAGTTGGGGTTACATTTAGTGTTAAGGTTAAATTTTGGGTTCGGGTTGGGGTCAAAAGGTCAATATAGGAAAAAAACAAAAAACACTATTTTTTGTTTTTGCCCCATAACTCGCAAAGAAATACCTAAAAATATGGAAACATGCATATTTCTGAACTCGGGGCAACATTTAGAAACTATTTAGATGGGGTATTTTTTAATGATTGTATTTTTCTAAATTATATTTTAGGTCAAATTTAGAAAAAGTGTTTTTTTTTTTAATTTTTCATCATATTTTATGATTTTTTTTTTGTAGTAAATTATAAGATATGATGAACATAATGGTATCTAATGAAAGCCCTTCTTATGACGATAAAAACAACATATAATTTGTATGGGTACAGTATCTGAGAAAAAAGAAAATGGCAGCTAAACACAAACACCCCAGAAATGTCAAAACAGCCATTGTCACCAAGGGAAAGTCAAGGTGAAAATGTCTTGTCACTAAGGGGTTTAATACTAGCAGGAATAATGTGATTATTAGGTGGCAACAAATTCCATAGCGCTACACATAGTGAGTAAAGGGCTTTGCAAGTATTAATCTACCACACTTATGATAAGGGATGTAAGAAGACAACCCTTCCCCCACCAAACTTACAATCACACTTGGCCCTATCAATCATCTTAATGTCAGCCCAAATGAACCAGTTCCGTTTCTTTGCAATAAAAACATGGCATGTAATCAGTTTGCCTTCAGTTGATCATTTTATGCAGATTGCCAAATTGGGAGATATTTACTAAAATGAAGGTGTAGGTAAACTGAGATGAACATGTCCTCTCACCGATTTGGCTATGCATAGTTCGGGGATAACTAAAGGACATATGGCCATGCACAATGCATAGTTACATCTTTCAAGGACCAATTCAACTCGTCCAGCAGAAATAACTCACCAAGTTTTTCCCTGCATGCTGCATAGTTAAGTCAGTGATAGGAAATCATCTATTAGTGATTAGCTCCAATCAGTTCATCCTCTATATATTCTAGACACTGGGTCCTTGGAGTCAAACTACCTGACAACTGAGACACTTTGTATGGGTATTCTTGTTTATTTATTTTAATATGTTTATTTTGTATAAGTATTACTCATGAATAGCTGTATAGTTATTGAAACTAACATATAACAATGGGACCAAAAGGCATTCAATATTTATTGTTAAGCATTGTTAGTGGATTTCCTAGTGAACATGCCCCTCTTCCCACACTGAATTCTGTACATAAATAGGAGTAACTAATGGCTCAGGGTTGATGTTCCAGAATTGTTTCGGAACCTGATGCAATCTTCTAGCCTAACAATAATGGGTGAGATCCAAAATCTAATTTTAATTCATGCAGCCTTTCCAAAAAATATTTAAAATGTTTTTGTAAGCTGCACAAACTACCGCAACACCATGGACAGTTACAAGTATTCAGTACAACATATTTCAGCAGTGCAGAGTAATTCAGCACCATGGGCAGGTACAAATCTAAAGAACAGTCATTCAGCACAATGGACAGGTACAAGGCTTCAATACTAAGTCATTCAGCACCATGGGCAGGTACAAGGCTTCCCTACTAAGTCATTCAGCACCATGGACAGGTACAAAACTTCACTACTAAGTCATTCAGCACCATGGGCAGATACAAGGCTTCACTACTAAGTCATTCAGCACCATGGACAGGTACAAAGCTCCACTACTAAGTCATTCAGCACCATGGACAGGTACAAAGCTTCACTACTAAGTTATTCAGCACCATGGACAGGTACAAGGCTTCAATACTAAGTCAACTAGCACCATGGACAGGTACAAGGCTTCACTACTAAGTCATCCAGAACCATGGACAGGTACAAGGCTTCACTACTAAGTAGAGTTGAGCGGACACCTGGATGTTTGGGTTCGGCAGGTTCGGCCGAACTTCGAAAAGTTTTCCTGGTCCGTGCTCGAACTTGACCCCGAACCCGAACCCCATTGAAGTCAATGGGGACACAAACTTTTGGCCACTAAAATGCCTCTAAAAAAGTCCTGGAAAGGGCTAGAGGGCTGCAAAATGAAGTCAAATGTGGGTAAGAGTGTCCCCATTCATCCGAATAGGTCAATTGACCTATTCGTATGAATGGGGACTCTATTTCGGTTTATAGAAAGCCAATAGCATTACATGTATTCCATAAACCGAAAGTCTATAAACCAAAAGACATTCGGTTTATAGACTTTCGGTTTATGGAATACATGTAATGCTATTGGCTTTGTATAAACCGAATCTCTTTCGGTTTATAGACTTTCGGTTTATGTAATACATGTAATGCTATGGGCTTTCTATAAACCGAAATAGAGTCCCCATTCATACAAATAGGTCAATTGACCTATTCGTATGAATGGGGACTCTATTTCGGTTTATAGAAAGCCCATACAGTGGAATGTCCGTGTTCGGGTCCGGGGTCCAGAAATCGTAATGTTTGGTACGAACCCGAACTGTGCCGTTCGGGTTCGCTCAACACTACTACTAAGTCATTCAGCACTATGGACAGGTACAAAGCTTCACTACTAAGTCATTCAGCACCATGGACAGGTACAAAGCTTCACTACTAAGTCATTCAGCACCATGGACAGGTACAAGGCTTCACTACTAAGTCATCCAGCACCATGGACAGGTTCAAGGCTTCACTACTAAGTCATCCAGCACCATGGACAGGTACAAAGCTTCACTACTAAGTCATTCAGCACCATGGACAGGTACAAAGCTTCACTACTTTCATGTTTTTGTGTGCACAACCCCATATTTTAAATGACATTTAAACTTCTTTGCATTTTAAGCAAATTTACCATAGATCTAATGACTAACTAGAAATTGTGTCTCCCCACTCCAAATCATTGTATTGTAATTTCAGAATAATCATTACTTCTGGTATTAAACAGCATTAATCAGAGTAAGATTCTGAATAAAATATTACACGCAGTGTTAAAATATATTTTGTATTAGGCTAATAGATATTTATTATTGTTAATATTAAATGTTGTAGATGTATTTAATTACTTTCAGAAAGATGAATTATTCTAACTATATTATTTATTATTATAAAATGAATTAATTAGTGTGAATATTAAGTGGTGAAAGTGTATTTAATTAAGTTCAAAAAGAAAAATACATATGCCAAATGTAAACGAATTTGCTAATGAATCATAAATATTTTGAAAGCAGATTATATTAAACGTGTTCTATACTTATAGTTAGAACATTATTTGAAATAAATAATTTGGCATGAAGTAAGTAGGGCAAATAATGAAATCAATATAGTGTTAATTATTATAATTATACTCAGCTGGTGGAAGGATTGTACGCAAGATTTCCAATTATTTACAAATTTCTGAAACTAAAATAGTATTTCAAAACTTGGGTAAGTTTAATTGGAATTCAAAAATAATAAGTCTATGTGTGAAATGCAGAGCAGAAGTATAAGACTTTAGAAGGAGTGCTTCAGTAATTGTAGTTTATGTGTTTATGGTAATGGTGTATAGAGGTCATGAATAGTAATTATAGTCTTATTCATTAGATATCCCTTAATACAGTTTGTTATGCTGAGTGCAATTTTAAGCTATACCACTAGGAGAGTGGTGAGCACCTTTTGGATGTTACCTTTGTCTGTTCCCATGCTGTTAATGCAGTCTACAAATTGGACTCCTCCCTATGACTTAGCACACAGCGATTGGGTAATGGGTAAAGTCACATGATCAGTGTCTTTATGAGGCAAAGCAACAGGTTTGAGCATTAGAATCTTTCACATCACATAAAAGGAGTCCAGAAGCATAATCAGCTATATGTCAATGGTTCTCCTTGTAATCTATGTTTGAACCTGATAGTATAATGTATCACTACTGCTATCACGTGTCGTTCATTTTAGTGTGATCAAAGTATAATTATTTCATGCTTTGATTAAACCGAATGCATTGTGGATGACACTTGGGTGGGAAAGAATCATGTTATCTTTTGCTAATGGTTGATATGTATTGGTAGTGGCGGTGAGATAGATCTATTAAAGCCTCAAGGTCACAGGTTCAAATCCCAGCAGGACCTACTCAGCCCTTCATCCTTCAAAGGTCCATGAATGAGTACCATGAACTGATTAATAATAATATTGACTATTCCTGCTGTCAATTTGGTTAACTCTGAGAGTGTGCGCCATAAAGCACTTTGAGTTCCACTGGGAGAAAGGTGATGTATAAATACTACTTATTATAATATTATACTATTGCAGTTTATTCATTTCTGGTTTTGGATAGTTTAGCATAACCTGCTATTGTGATACAATTGTCATCTCTTTTATATATATATATATATATATATATATATATATATATATATATATATATGCATATATATTAAATAATTATGTATATATTACACAACTACTCAAGCGTGGGCAAAAGTTGAACATTTGTTGTTGAATATATATTGTATATTTGTATTTAGAAATACGTCCCATTTCAGGAGAGAATTATTTGACTCCCATAGAGATACATGTGAGTCACACCATTTTGGTTTTATTTACATGGTGAACTCCATTTTGGATCCCCTCTATTTTCCTCTAATTTGTTTTTCATGAGTAACTTTGGGAGCCAACCGGTAAAGTCTCCATATATTATTGATCCCAATTTCAACTAGCACAGTCGGCAGGATTGTGGCATTAGTTATTGTTGCCTATAATAACCAAATTCCCATTTTCCTATGCCGTATTGGAAGGAATAAATTACTTAGCAGTATGGCAGATCGAGATGAGAGGTAGAGAATCCGAACAAGGAGAAATTAATTGAGAGAAAGATAAAGAGTCTGTACATGACAGATAGATAATCACAGGCAGACAGACATATATATATATATATATGTATATATATATATATATATATATATATATATATATATTGTTAGATATAGACAGACAGACTGATAGATATATAGATACACACAGATAAAGCATATTTTTTACTCATATTGTGCATTTGTGTTTTTTATATTTATATTTCAATTGTAGCCATCTTAAAATGCAAACTAAATATTGTAGCAAGTTGAGTTTGGTCTCTATAATATCTGATTCCAATGGGTCAAAAGAATTGATACATTTTATAGTATCTCCATTCAACCCAGGAAGTATATCTTAGCCAGACCGTCTCCAGAGAGCCTCACTGGAAAACACAGCACGATGCCTGACTTATGTGCTTTGTTCCCAACCTCGTAAAGACATAGACTGAAGTTTCATTTCCTCATATATATTTGGCCAGTAAAAGATACCTTGGAAATGATTTCAGTTTATGGTCCACTGGCACGTTAATAAAAAATCACAATATTTATTTATTCCACAGATACTGGTCCAGACATCAAACTGTTTACACTGCAGAGCAATACCCCGCCTTATAATCAGAGCATTGAGTTGTGATATTATTACTGGAAGCAGACGTCAGAGACATTGTATAAGAAGGCGAACCACAATTAGTTAAGCACATTACCAAATATACCACAATGACAAGATTCCTCAACTGCAGTATTAATAATAAACATAAACATTTCACTGCTCCATCCATCAGAAACCTATTTGCAACCCCAGTGATCACAGATATGTTGTGTTGCTAATACAAAAAGCCAATGACTAAGTCTAAGTCTGGCGAAATGCGTCAGGTGTGGTGGAATTCCCATCAAGTCCCTTGAGACTTCTCCATTCACAGGATACTGTGCCCTTTAAGTTTGGAATATGTTATTGACCCATCAATAAGAGTGACATTTTCCAGCCTCCTTTATGTGATACATTAGAGGTAAAGTTAGGGTGATTGAGCAACATTTATCACTTTGACCCTCTAATAATCTAATTTCTTGCACAGAATGAAGCATTGGTTTACCCAACAGTGTGATGAAGCATTGAGAGACATTGCATACAATTACTGCTTCAAATTTTCCAACACATTTTCCATAGCCCCATGTAGTCACTACTCATTTCTTTCTAACTTAATTCTCAGGAGACTTGATGTTCCTTTGTTCCGGATTCTATCACCTTTACACCCTGGTTCTGTCCTTGTACAGCCTCACTCTGACCTCTGCCATCTCCTGCTTCGACACTGTACATCTTTTGGCCTCTTCTAGTCACTAGCTCTCATTGGAAGTAAACTCCTGAGTGTATCAGCTATTTGTCTTGCTTAGTGTAGTAATTCATGTCATTAGACATTAAAATTTCCAAAGAACCTGAAATATACAAAAGATGCACCCCGCATCCCCTTAGGTTTTGAGTCTTCTCAGGTCCTATACCTGTCCATTATTTAAAGGCAGATCTTAAAGAAGTGAAGCTTCTCCAAACGAAATCCCTAAACATTAGTCACACAATATGAATAAAGACCCACTGTGCTTTATTTCCGGAAAAAAATATTAACAGAACATCACCTTTTATAGATTCAGATTACATTAATATTTCCAGTATAAAATCTACCGCTATCATATAGGAATGTGCACGATACCGCCTAATAATCATCTTTATGGTTTAAGAAGATTCTGTTGCTATAAAACGTGCATTATCTTCAACATGTTAAGATTTCCATAAAACTTTACGGCTTTTCGCATTACCTTTTATTATTTTATTGTTATTAGTGTCTCTTTTGGATGTAGTCAGCACAAATGCTGCAGTTTAAAAACAATATTCAGAGTCATAAAACACAAGTGGACTCTATTCAAAAAACAGTGAACTGGGGTGAACTGTTAACTGGAGTGCACAAATCTGGCATTAATAGCTAGAGTCTGAAAGAGAGGAGAGTTGGAGAGTTTTTAAGTTAGGAAACCGATGTGCAATAGCTTCTACGGTGCCAAAAGCAGATATAGGCACCTATGAGAGTCACAAGGTTTGTTCTTCTGATGGCACAGATATCTCTTTGTTCAAGGTCCCTCGTGTGTTGCCATAGAGTCTGTGAACTAAGAGACAATTTTATGACATCATAACTCCATTCCCTCAATCTCAACGAACTATGGAGAATTGGGAGAATGTTGACGATAAAGACCTCCCTGCTCTACAGGACCACCAGGAGATGGGGTGGCAATGCCTCAATTCTGATAGTCATTTCCATTTCAACACCAATTGCTGTCCAACGTACTTAAATTAGCAACATATAGAACACGCTCATCAATTTTTATTATTATTGTTTTATTTGTTTTTTTTCCTTTGTTAAATGTATAGAGTCAAATCAGTGACCCCTACTTTGTCTTCTTCTGTTCACTCGGAAGAATCTGACAGAGTATAATGTACAAAGCAAGTAATACGTAGTGTCAGCCACTTGCTGATGCACTATAACTTCAGAAACATCAAGAACCACGGTTCGATTTTTTTATGACCTTTAAAGAAATTTAATGCTTCTCTAAAAAAATGCTATATTCACCTCTGCTTTAACAGCCCCCGAGACAAACTAAGTACCCCTGGAGGTTTCATGAATATTGAGGGACAGGGTTTACCCTACAGAGATGAAAGTCCTCATCTACCTTGGCTAAAATAAGCTATCAGCGGACAAGCAAAATGATGTTCCTGACCTTTTGTCTAGTTAAGTATATTGCATAAACCGAGGTTTAGAGTCAAAAACAGCATTGTATCATTCCCATATATTCAGAAAATAGACATAAACAGCTGACAAGATTGACATTTGCATTACAGCACCAGCCGCTAGTGTCTCACATCTCGGTACAGGAATATTGTAACATTTATCTCCTTAATTTGTTTTTTCTATCACTTGTAAACCCATCATTCACAGTGTTATTTCACAGCTGCAGCTATGATGCTAAGTATAGTCCATTAGGAGTCTTGTCAGAGTAACACCCATCTTCAGTCGTTGGAAAGACATTATGCGTTAGAGAGAACAATCCTTTCTAAAGTTGAGTCTTAAAGCAGACGTTTCTTCAGAAATTCCCTTTGCACCATCATATATAACTTACCAGGCGTTGATCATTTTTTAATCTGATTTGATTCAGATAATTGAGCAGACGATGTGCAGCAAAAACATTTTTATTGTAATATTTCTCTGGGCACAAGGGCCATAGTGCATCATCTTCTCCTTTCACATGGTAGGTGCAGTCGACAAACCTGGGAATATCCCAGATTCTGATTGGCTGCTTTCAAAAAAAGTAAAGAACAAAGAAGAAAAAAGGAAAAATACATTAACTAAGAGGGTTTAAAGGTTGGGATATAAGAAGCCACCTTCACACTTACAATAGTAAGGGTCTACTCAGTAAAGAGAGAATTTCATGAAATTGGGGGGAATTGAGTTGGTAATATTGTTTTAAACAGATTTATGTAGTTTTACTGTTTTGATGAATGTAGCGTAACAGTCATAATGATGGTGTGTTGTCCTATATGATATTCCCAGACAATTCTGACATATTTGTTTTTTTTAGGTTGGAACTGCCACAACCAAAGATTTTAAACTAATTTACAAAGAAACATTGTTTCATTGTGCTTTTGTTATATTTTTAATTAAAGCTGTGATCTTGTTCACCGTATCACAAGCCAGGTGTAGATGTATTTATCCAGGCCAATCTTTCCTACATCTCTCAGGCTACAATAATCATTTTTTTGGTGTAATGGTTAAAGGTTCCTGAAATTCAGCAAGGTTTCTTGGCCTGTTACCTCTAGGGTCGACTCAATAAAGAGAGAATTGCAGGGAATTACAGGGATCTTTTAAACTTTAGGCAAATGTAGCTGAGTTGGGAAAAATTCCCTAATGCAGCTGAATGGGAGAATGTTTCCAACTCTCAGCTGCATTGGCGTAAAGTTTGAAATTCCTGTCTCAAATCCCTGTAATTCTCTCTTTATCGAGTACACCCTTGTATCATTTCAAAATTTGATGTTTTTGAAAAAAAAAGTCCATAAACGCAGCATTTGTCATTACCTTACAAGCCCAGGATGTGTTCGTTATAATCCAATACATTAGTTACTGGTGTATTTTATTAACTGACTGAGGAGTTCATTCTATAGTTGTCAGAGTTCTGTAAATGTTACCCACTGATAATGCTCACAATCAGTGGAATGAAGTTTCTTGCAACATACATTCCTTACATCAATGGCTTGTGTGCTTCAGATTTTAATTAGCAAATGGATTATTTGTAGCCGTCTTTCTAATTGCTTTGAGCTCAGAGCAAATCCATGGACTGTGAGAATATAGATGGCTCGGTATAGAGTCAGAAGTCAATGTCTTTAACTGCGGCTTATATCCATCACAGCATAAACATTTCTCAGAATTCTTCTTGAGATGCGCACAAGGCATTCTGGTTCTAATATCCGTATATTAAAAAAAGCAGATGGACCTAGCGCCAACCCCACTGACTTTTCATCAACTTGAGACTTGGCCTATTCAGTCAACGGGTTGC
This sequence comes from Pelodytes ibericus, assembly GCA_036172795.1. Lineage (NCBI taxonomy): Eukaryota > Metazoa > Chordata > Amphibia > Anura > Pelodytidae > Pelodytes > Pelodytes ibericus. The sequence continues at coordinate 18,218,567 of CM069864.1, read as the reverse complement.
GGTAACTAAACCAATTCTCTAAATGCGGTTTTGCACGCTGACCCCTGTGACACGGAATCCAAGAATCCTTTTACATGAGTTCCAGGATTTCTTTACAGCTGAGAAATAATGAGGTCTGCGTATAAACAAGAGGTGATGCTAAACCTTGCGTGCAATAAAATAAATAATTGAAAGTATTTTGCTCACTTGTCTTAAACGACAGAGTATATCACTGTGCAGGAGATGGGGGTAAATTATTGGGAAATAGCTATAAATCTGTGTTTTTTTAATGTTAAACCATGCCTTAATGTGAGTTATGATGCTTTGGTGGGGACTGATGATATTTTGGTCTTGATTCAATTGTGTACAGTAGAAACAGTCGAAACTTTAAAGCATAGCTAAATCCCCCGGTCAGTTTTTTTAAATCAGGTTTAATTAAAAAAGGCTTCTGAATGACACACTGATTATTGGACCATCTCTCTCTACGGAGCACTGCTCTGTGGCATAGTAGCTCCCATCTTTTGAATGGTGCACAATTGTTGTCTGGAAGAATGACATTCTCTCGTGGCTCGTGGCTTGAGACAACACAAATGATTGGAGACATTCCAAAATGCTGAGTAATGCTCAGGCACATACTCTGACGCGTTTTTTCCTCATAAAAAACGTAGTCGTAGCCTACCGAGTATTTAGCCGAAAGGTGGATTAGAGTCGGAGTGGAGTTTCCACTTATGGAATCCTCAACTCTGTTAACCTATGAGTGTTTTTTTTTTTTGCTGTGACGCTGGCTCATGTGTGGTTGTTTATCTCCCATATTGGTTGTACATTTATTTGGTTCAGGTGATGCTATATTGTTGGTGTTATTACTTTACTTATAAAGCGCTCTCGCATTCTGCAGTGCTATGTAATAGGATAAAAAGATCTTGCCAATAATAATGGAGGTCATATTTTAGACAGATTTAAGCAAAATGTGAGGAGTGGCCTACCTATGAAAGGTTGACCCTAAAATAAGTTGACTTTGATATACAGGGTCGGCCCTGAAGACATTGTGCTGTCTGGGTCCAAGGATGTCAACTGACCCACCTGGGCCCATTGAAGGGCTGGCTCTGTGTATATATTTATAGTTATGCATATTATAAGATATCCATAGATATTATAGGATATCTGTTCATTTCAATCCACACACGGATATTCATAGAGGGATTCCTGTTTTAGTTACTCACCCTGTTTTTTTAAGAACAGAAACAATGTCGAGCACTCTAGAATAGTAAAAAAAAAAGTTACCTAGGACTAAGTGCCTGATTGGCGCTAAACACGTCAGAGGACTGAATACCGTGCGTGTCTGTTTTTGTCTACTAGCACTGTGGATTTTTTTTCTTGGCTAAGGATTCTAATAGAATGTTGATACTTTTTTTTACTATACTGGAGTGGTCGATGTTACCGTTACTAGTTTCTTCTTCCGTCATTTAGAGCCCCAGCAGTGTCCTGTACTTACGGGCTTATCATTCATGAGGAGTTCCTCTGACTCACCGACATCCACGGCGTCATTTCCCCACCAAGTTGCTGTGCTGGTTTTTTTGAAGAACAAGGATAGTTTTTATGAATGACTTTTCCTAAGTTCTGCAGAGTTTTGCATCTGATAAGTTTCGAAGTTTTGTGTTTGCTTTTGCAGATTGCGAAAGTCAAAAGTGACACATTTAATACGCCGGCTGCACTAGCTAGGAAACCCTAAATGGAATGCTGGTGACGGCTACATTCACGGGAATTATAGCTGAGTAGTCAATGTTTATGCAGTCTTTAGCACAATAAATTACCAGGACAGCAATATGTCAATGCCCTAATGAATAATTTAAACATCAACAGGGCTTATTTAAATTTAGCTTAACCTTTTTCTTCTGATGGCTTGTAGGAGAAGAATAATTGGCTTAATTAAATTTTAATTTGGAAAAATGTTGCTTTTCCCCCCCACGAAGTTTGACATCCGAGTTTTCCTTTAAATAAAGTATGTGCTGATCTGTGTCGAAATGATGCTGTTTGTATGGGTTTGTCAAAGCCCTGAAGGATGCTCGTTCTAAAAAAAAACAGTCGCTACTTGCAGAACATTGTGTCTATTATCCGTCATTTGTCTAACAACATGTCAGGTTAATCATTAAAACAGAGCAGGAAACGCCCAAGAAGATAATTCCAAGTAGGATCAAAGTGTCCAGAAATTGGTGAGACTGCATTCATTACCTACACTGCTTAACATGCAATTATGAGCTCATCTTAGAAGCAGTTGTAATCATTGGTTCTTGATGAGCTGGTGTAAGATAATCAATATTTTGTTCACAGATTGACTTGTTATGTCTTATAGCCTTCTCTGCATTTTAACAGGATAGCCAAACCTCAAAACAAACACATCTTACAAGACATTGTTAATGCAAGCACATTTTGTAAGTTAATTAAAAAAAAATATGTATATATGTGTATATGTCTGGATACCTGTGATAGTGTTCCCTTCTCTTCTAACGCTTGGACAATTTCAGAATTTAGAGAGATTAGTCAAAGAGAATTACGTCTCTTGAGATATTTCTTCAAGATGCATGCAAAACTTCTTCTTTTCATCCACTCTATAAAATCATAATGATTTATGATTAAGCGTCCTCGGATGTGAAACTAGTCAAGTGCCCCCCCTCTCCCCTAGCTTTTTATTGCATTTATTATTTTGGTTTCCTTCACATTAATCATTTTTGTATCCACTGATGCGCCGGCTTCTTCATTGCTATTCTCGTTGATCCCGTCTTGTCAGCGGACATCATGGAGCACTCTCATCTGGATTAACATGATGCCTGTATCTACTCTACTTGCCAACAAGTTTTTAGCCCAATCTGCCTTTTGGCAACTTTTCTTTTCTACTCTATAAAATAATGCCTACGCTTGTGTAGAAGGATACCAAAAACTTTTCGGAAAATACTGCTACTCCAGAAAACAACCACTGAATAGAATACAAAAGCTGCACATATATGAAAATCACAAAAGAGAAAATGAAGTCAGAATGTGTGATTTTTAGATACTAGATGCTGCCCGACACTTCCGCCCGGGGCTACAGTTATGGAACACGTAAACTCCCAGAATTCTATCTGCTCACTGTAGGCGGAAGTGTTGTGCAGCAAAGGAAGATGTCTCGGAAACTAGGAAATTTGTCAGTATATTTGGAATATAGACATTCGCATTTTAAGAAATTCCTGTATTTTTATAATTATTGACTCATAATATACATTGGAAAAGAGGTAGTTTGTTGTCAATACGTATTGGTCCTTTAAGCGGCTAACTTTCTAAACTCTTGTTAATCCCTTTAAAGTGACACGCCCACCAAAAAATAAAAAGCTTTTACTTTTTTATTTTGTATTGTTGATTTCAGATATGTTTTTTTGCTTTTCTTAAGTGACTGTGTTTAATAAAATATGTAACTAAACAATAGTGACTGGGTACCGCCATTGTGTGATATAGTTTTTTTTACTTCCACACATCAGAGACTTTACAGCACTGATATCTCAGAATGCAGTCTATAAGTCAGAATTCTGACCATAGATTTTTATTAAATGGGACAGTAATGTAACTATTACATCACAAGGGGCAGAGTTATGATCCTGTTTGATCAGGTTAATCTCCTCTCTTTGTCCTTGAAGGCAGGTAGAAAAAAGTTGTACACAGCCACCTAGTCCTGCCTGCTATGATACACAGGAGCCAGTAAGAGAGCAGGGGAGTATCTCATGACATCATCATGCAGTCTTTGGCAACAGTTGTAAATTAAGACTGGCTGGAAGATTTTGGATGATGTTGCATTTTGGGAATTATTCATAAAATGGAGCCATTAGATAAACACCCAATTTTATTTTTTCCTTTTATAAGCAATTAATTCAATCATATATAAAAAAACAAAAAAAACAATGGTATATAATTTATGTATGTGTTTGATTTAAATGACCAGGTTTTCTAGTTACATCTTATGTAAGTGGTAGTGTCCCTTTAAGGTAGTAACACTTGTTCATCTGTAGGCATTAATGTGTTTCAGGGGGAATGGTCCAAATGTTGCTATATTCATATTTTCTGTGGGTCTGATTAATTCTTGCCTTCAGTTATGTAACATAAGAGAGCACTGATGGGTTGAAAGTTTTCTATGAAAGTATACTAAATATATTAAAATTTCTTTGTTTTTTATATATGTTTAAAAATATTGAGTAAAGAATACATGAATTTATTTTTTTGTTAAGCATTATTCAGCATTCCATCTGGATAGATTGTTTTATTTATTTATTTTTAAAGTGCTGACTTTTAAGATTCTATCTTGACTTCAGTGAAACTCTCAATAAAATATATGGATTTATTTCAGAATTTTCAAATTGTTTCTCGTACTTTTTTTTTTAATCAGTTTGGATCTAAGGCATATACCGTTTATCCAGACACAGATCTGCCCACAAACACTTTTCCGTTACCTGTACTTTTTCATTTCCTAATTAAAATGCGTGTTCCCTCTCTGAGTGTGCTGAGTTTGTTATTTTAACTAGATTTTGTTTTGTTATATAACATTTTCTACTTGTTTTTGTATCAGTTTTCATCAGGATATTTACCATATATGTACAGAAAACTCCTTTAAATGTTTTGAGAGCCTCTTTAAAGTTCTGCTCTCCAAGTAGCCAATGAGATTTACTGCTCTATACTGGATATTTGTTCAGAACTCGCCAGACGGGAAAATCAGTTAAAAAAAACAATAGGCAAGCATAAATATCGAAGATCAATAACACAATTAGGAGCACAACTGATAAAAACACATAGCGAAATATCTGTGGCTCTACTGAGAGTAGGACTTACTCTGTATGGTTAACTTTACAGAATGACCTTTGTTTATGGAAAATTATAAGTCACTGTGGCCACATTTAATGAGATGATTATCAGTGCTGCCTTTGGGATTTATTTAATGGTAGATGGTTAATTAAATCAGAAGGGTAGAGGCCAAACTAAATGATGTTTCATTCATTAGAATTTACGGACATGCTACGGAGTATCAACTCCCACACACTTTGGCCTCTTGTCTAAAAAAAAACAAGTTTAATTTGAAAATACGTTCTTTTTTTACAACCAAAACACAATGAATTATTTTATGTCATGCGCACAGGTGTATGTTATTGAAGTGATATAATTTCCAAGCAAAAAGTGACACAAAAAGAGGTGGTCTAGAGAAGACACTGGTAGAGTGGTCTAGAATCCTAAAATCTCATGATATTGGTCTACAGACCATCCGCACTGGGAACTTTCACGGTACTCTCTAGGTTGAAGTAGAGTGTGACTGAATGGGATCTAATCACTAAAATGAACTCACCATCTTACTATGTTAACAATAAATTGTGTAAGCACAACAAGAGTTTACTGTGCATATTGCATTGTTTTAATTATTTGATGCATAGTGGAATGGGATGTTTCCCATTCTGGCCACACAGAGTTGACTTCAGGAAACCAACCAAGATATCAAAGGTTTTTAATCACCAAGCATACATTTCTGCAAGCAATGTGACTAGCCTTTGAACCATAGAACTTTTAGATATTTTACACAACTGAACGCCCTGTTATTAATTGACACGGACATACAGGGGGTTAGGACTTTATCAGATTTTACCTATTTCCATTTTTTTGGCAACAGGTTGACATAAAACGAGATGAAACTCATGTTGACCTCATCTGTGAATCAGACAGGTAACTAACAGTTATGACATAAGGGCAATAAAGACACAATCCTGACCCCAACGCATTTTATGAATGAATACGTTTGTGTTCAACCTGGTTTATGTAATTGGACGACTTGCAGTCATCTTGATCCAGCTTGAGGTTTAGCAAATAGGTAACCAAAGCAGAACTCAGTTCTGTTATCATAAGAGACTATGGGATATTGATTAATCTGTTCAGGTCCCCACGCACTTCAATGACTGCCACACCTGATTTCACCTGTGAAATGAGATGCTACATTTTATTTTATCATACACAGCAATTAATGAGAACTTTAAGCCAGCTTGTTATATCCTATTACTTCAAGACAAATTAAACACCGGCTGATAAATGCTTTTTGTTTTATTCTTAAAGCACTTAATCCTGCAGGGGGGAAAAAAGAGTATGAAACAGAGAAAATGTAAATAAGTCTGGTAAGAAATTATTCTCAAGATGCCAGGACTTAGCTTGTGAATTATGATCTGTCAGTAACTGCCACTGGAAGTTTATCTGGTGATTGACTATTTAGCAAATGCTTTTTCTAATAAAGGGAATTTGTGCAAATGTCGTTAAGTTGACAGAACAAAAGGTAAACCAGATTTGTTACCTATTTCCGCATTCCCAAATCACAAAGTATCGGGTCCTTCTGCTAATTTCCCTTACACTATTGTCTTCAATTTTTCAAAAGGAGTAATGGTAGAAGGTTTGATTATAAATTATCTGGCTCACCAGATTTGTTGAGAGAGACGAGCTCCCCAAAAAACTGCACTGCCCCCAAGAGGTGTTACCAGGAAGTTTGCCATCGGAACACTAGATGACCTGGAAGGCAGACCTCCAAGGCACAGAAGATGGAGGTAGAATAACAAGTATTGGCCGGGGACATGACAATAGTGCTAACAACTCCCTCCAAAGAAAAGAGGTAAAATATTGTGTACTGATGTGTCCATGCTTGTGGCAAACAAGACTAAGTATGTCAGACCTGCTGGAATCAGCAGGGTCAGAGAATAAAGTGGATAGGTTTATGTGCTGTTGCATTATGTCAAGAAACATTGTGTAACCCCATAAGATTGAGCCATACTGGTGCAGCTACTGAATATCTGGAGCTCACTTCTTATGCATCTGGTCTACGGGGGCTTGACGTGAGATGTACCTGTAATCTCACTAATTTAGCTATGCATTGTTCAGAGACACATTCTAGTGAGTTTGATTAACTGGGTAAACTCACCAGGTCTGTCGCTGCTCAATGTATATTTAAAAGGGTGAGATTGCATTTTCATCTCACCTTAACTCACCTCAACTCACTGCAACTCACCTTCAGCTCAACTTTTAATGAATAGACCCCTATGTATGTTTATGCATAGTTGGCAAAAAAAAAACATTTAATGGTAGAGGAGTCCAACAAATAGAATGATCTAGAACAATCAAGAAATGCTGGCAACTGTTCTATGTGCCATTTCAATGCACACCCACCCACAATATATATATATTTTTGTATCACTTTTGAAAATAAGGAAAACAAAAAAAATAAATAATTTAAATGAAAATCAATGTAAATACATTCTGGGAAGAGTTTCGAATTGACAACTGCACAAGAAAATTATTTTTCCATAGCTGGGAGTTTTGCAGAAAAGCCATAAACCTTTCACCCAACTTTAATCAAAATGTTGGTTCTTTAGTTTCACAACTAGCCCAATATTAACCTTTTGCATGTTAGCAGAAATGTGCTCCACAAATATGGAGGCCAACTGTAGTTCATCGTTTTAGCATTTAAGAAAATGGAAAAATACTCCGGCTAAATGGTCAAGAATGAATTTAAGACGCCGAGTATTCCCACGTTTTAGTAAATTAGCCCTATTGTTTGTAATACAAAATGTCTGGCATTAATCTCTTCCACGGGGTGGAAAACTAGGTATTGTGCAATATCCTAGCCAATCTTTACTTAGCAATAATTGTATCAGGCTATCCTAAAAGTCACGGAATTTATAATGTCCCCTATTACACAGAAAAAAACATATTTTAATAAAACGTATTTTTAATTTTCTCTAGCCTTTCAGTCTTTTGGATCCATGCAAATGTTATATCCTTTCTATGTTAATAAGAAATTAATCATTAAAAAAAAAACATAAAACGTCAAAAGAAAATTAATATCCATGGGTTTAAAGAAACAGCAACCAAGTGGAATTACATGAAGATTAGACAAAAATAATTAAATAGGACTTACTGTCAATTATTAAACTAAATTGTTTTTTATATGGATACAGCTTTGTAGGTTAAAATCAAAATGAGATTGTGACTGCAAAATGTAGTTAAATCAGGAATATTGAATAGGGGGGCTGTAATACAGTGTTCTATGCTTCTTTGGAATTTTTTAAATTATTATAATTTTTTTATGCTTTATTGATATTGCTCCACAATTCATGGAAACGTAGAACCTAGATTTTATAGACATAATACAGCAGACACATACAAATAAAGATAGATGTACCTGATAGTTTGTTCAATGATCCTGTTGATTACTCAAGTTACAGGCTGATCCCCAAGACGTATTGTAAAACAAATAAGATTCGAGAAGAAAGCTCCCACTGTGGTGAGATTAAATAAATAACTGTGAATGCTGTCTACTCTAAACTCCATTATGTCACAAAATATAAAACACATCAGTGCAGGCATGGCTCTTCGCCTTCATTAATATGTATTGTAAAACATGACTTTTAGTTTAATCAGTCACATCACAGAACCTCAATTACACTGTCAGCGGTAATGTGGAATACCACCTAACACATTTCTTCCATGTACCTACAATTAACGCCACCATGATGATAGACATAATGTGTTGTGAGGTTCCACATTTCCGTCCAGACTATAATTTGCACCCTACGTAAACGGTGTGTACAAGAGCTTGTAACTGGTCTAACACCATGGGAGTTGTAGATCCACAAGAAAAATCCTGGCCTAGAGACTGTCATAAAGATGCATAAATGAAGAAAAAAAAAAAACAGGCCACATTTAAAGGTATATTTTTAATCAATTTTAAAAACATTATTTGATCTGCCTTCTCACATTCACCTATTTTGGAAGGTTCATAGGAGAACATAGCGATCATTTGTCATTCTGATGCAGAGGTTTGTGCCCTGTATTATCTAAGAAACTGTTCCATGAAAACTGACATGAAAAAGTAATGGAGATCAGCGTGGCTCGAAACTTTCTGAGTCCCCAAACCAGCAGTCAGTAGATCCAGTAATATATGTAAAGTGTATATTAAAGCAGTACTATAAAACTAATATATCCTTCAGGAAGTATTACTTTACTGAGAGGGTAGTGGATGTATGGAATAGCCTGCCATCGGAAGTGGTAGAGGTAAACACAGTCAAGGATTTTAAGCATGTGTGGGATAGACACAAGGCTATCCTAGATATAAGATAGGGCCAGGGCCTAATGAAAGTATTACATTACTGAGAGGGTAGTGGATGTATGGAATAGCCTGCCATCGGAAGTGGTAGAGGTAAACACAGTCAAGGATTTTAAGCATGCGTGGGATAGACACAAGGCTATCCTAGCTATAAGACTGGGAACTGGGGACTTATAAAAGTATTCCAAAAAAATTGGGCAGACTAGATGGACCGAATGGTTCTTATCTGCCGACACATTCTATGTTTCTACGTTTCTATATAACAGTGGTAACATTAAAATGGCATATGTGTCTTAAAAGGTTGGTATATTTATTAAAGAATAAAATCAAAATACTTATATGTTACCTTCAGGTCTGGCGCAGGTCTAATGAAAAACGTATAGGCCAAAATGGCCTCTGACGCCCTCTTCGCAGAGTGTCCATTCAATTCTCAGTAAGCCTACAGGGGCAAAATATGAAATACTTGTACCAGGATCGAGGGGAACAAACAAATTAACAAGTAAATAAAATATACTTTCACAAGATAGGAGCAGAGGCTTAATGATAAAGAACTAGTCTGGGCTAAAGTTCTAAAAGTGGAAAAATCAGTGGAACAACCCTGCTGATTCTTCCACCTTTAGAATATTACCCCAGGTAAGTTCTGCTGCTGTATTAGCACAGTTAGTGCCTTCTCCTTGTTTTACTTCCTTCGCACAGGGAAAAGTTTCTTGATTCCGATCTCCCCCTCTGTTTGTCAGATGTTAAGGCGTTTTATATTGTTTGTATTGTTTTTTTTTCTGACATGGAACCTGTACTGTGATTAGCTGCACAGGATAAACTTGATTTATAGTTTATCTAACACGGGTTTCAGAGTTGTCATTATAATTGTCATGAGCTAGAAAGCAGTGGAACAAAATGAATTGCTTGCACCCAGATTGCAGATTATTTTCCTTGTGTTTAATTACAATAAATGTTGAAGTAAAATAGTTTTGATCAGTACACTAACTTTACATCTGTACACAATTAGCGAATCAGGCGCATGCTATATTTTCTCATTAAATGAAGGGCAAATTACACAACAAACTCTATTTGGTTAAGAGGTTTAGTATTTTTAAAATTACTTTTAAATCCCTTACCTTTCAGTTGATATTTTCCAAATATCACATTTATTTTGCAAAGATGGAAAATATAAGGGAAGAATGATAGACTGGAGAGAAAAATGGTTTTTTTTTTAACTGTTTGCTTACCAGAGAGCACTATAAAAGGCAGATTGTACTGCCACGGATTGTGCCACGGGATTGTGAAAGAAAGAAAAATGATGAATTTCATGAAAGCGTAATGCTTTCTAACGCAAGTGGTAGAAGCTCATATGGGGCTATTCATTAAACGGTGAGTTGAGGTGAGTAGCAGGTGAGTTGACGTGAATAGCAGGTGAGTTGAAGTGAATAGCAGGTGAGTTGAAGTGAATAGCAGGTGAGTTGAAGTGAGTAGCAGGTGAGTTGAAGTGAGTAGCAGGTGAGTTGAAGTGGTTCCTGCACAATGTATAGATAAATTGGTGAGATGAAATGTTCATCTCACATGCTATTCACTTCAACTCACCTGCTACTCACCTCCACCTGTAACAAAATGTAAGGATGCCTGGGCTGTACATAAAGCTATCCCAACAAGTAAATGAATACATCTGTTTTATAGAATTGAGCCTAAGTCGATTAAGTTCAATTCGATTAAGTTCAATCAAAAGGTAAGGAAGGAACATTGTCATCTTGGGTTGAGTATTTCAGTTTTTGTAGAACGTAGTAGACACTCAGGGCAGGAGAAAAGTTTAAATGCAACCTGTTTACGTCAGGGCAGGCGGAATCATAATGTACAAATATAACCTGCATTAAGTTTACGGAAAAGCATCCGAAAAGACACTATGGTTGTCTGGTGACCAGGTTTGGCCTACACCGTCCCGTGTTTGGGCTCCCTGTTCAGTAAAAGTCTGTGTGATGTCCAGTATTTTTTTAGTGGAGTCCAATATTTTAGTATTGAGTCACTTGGCAACCCTAAAACCCCTACAACACACTGCAAATGTCGCTCTTCACGGTGGCAAAACCCCTACTCATAAGGTATTTAAAGGATGCCCCCTAAATACCCTGATTTAGGTGGTACAGACCTGAAATGGAACTCTTATTCCACCTTTGTGGTTTCACTTAATTCTTCAAGACACCAGTAGGCAAAGCATTTACCCTATGTGCAGAAAGGTCAACCATACTGCAGCATATCTTCATAACACAACTGCACATGACAGCTTTCAAAGCTCTCCTCCGAGGCCTCACCCCTTGCTATCCTGCATAATCATACTCGAAACGTTAGGTGGTTTATTTAAAGATACACTCCATCCAAAATGTTCATATTTGTACATGTTTTGGATCATGTTGTATTAAGCATGCTCTGTATTTTACATGACAAAATATTCATAATTCCTTGTAAGATAGATATATGTATCAGAAATAATAATGTATGCATTCGCGTTTTCTGACCACAATAAATGATTTCTGCGGCACATATAATTAATATCACCTTTGAGCATGTATTGGGCTCTGGTTTCAACATAGACATGTTTATCATTGCTGTATATGATCAATTCCCTTGCACACCTGGCTGATGAGAAACAGGGAAGCTACATGTACAATATTCCAAAGAATCATTTCTGCTGGATGCAAAGAAAAAATATTCTGGTTTTAAACAGCCAATTAAAGGATGGTAAAGATCAACACTAGTAAATAAAAATAAATAAAAAAAGGAATAGTTCAGCCAGATACATGATATCCTATTAACAGGTATACAATAAAATAGGGTCAGCATCCGTCATCCTCTCCAGCAATTCAAAAACAGACTAATAAGCTGAACACGATTGTATACTAAGGTCAGGATGAAAAGCCCCTGGTGGAAGGACTGTCCCTAACCTTCTACCTGATTAATATGAAATTGAATGTTCTGCCTTATTAACTTCTAGTGTGTTGTTGTAGAATTGACAATACATGGCCTCCCATCAGTGCACCAAGCAATGTTTCAGCAATAACCCAGTATCTGTGTAGATCCTACAGCATCTATTCCTTGAAAATAATTAATAGCGAACCATATGTCCTTCAAAGACTGCATATTCCTGCAGTATCACAGATACAACCTGTTCTCTTTCCTTTTCCTGATATTTCTAATCGTCTGTTTGAACTAATATGCCTTAGTCAGTTGTTTTAGCCATTTCAGTGCTGCGATATCACTATGATGTTCCTTCATGGGTTGAAGGATAAAACTTACCAGGAAAGGTTAAAGCATCTTAACATGTATAGCTTGGAGGAAAGACGTAACAGGGGGGATATGATAGAAACATTTAAATACATAAAGGGAATCAACACAGTAAAGGAAGAGTATATTTAAAAGAAGAAAAACTACCACAACTAGAGGACATAGTCTTAAATTAGAGGGGCAACGATTTCAAAGTAATATCAGGAAGTATTACTTTACTGAGAGGGTAGTGGATGTATGGAATAGCCTTCCAGCAGAAGTGGTAGAGGTAAACACAGTGAAGGATTTTAAGCATGCGTGGGATAGACACAAGGCTATGCTAGCTATAAGACTGGAAACGGGGGACTAATAAAAGTACTCAAAAAAAATTGGGCAGACTAGATGGACCGAATGGTTCTTATCTGCCGACACATTCTATGTTTCTATGTTTGTGTTTAGCTGTAATTTTCTCACATACTGTACCCACACACATTATATATTATATATTGTTTGTATTGCCATAAGAAGGGCTTTCATTAGATACCATTATGTTCATCATATCTTATAATTTACTACAAACAAATCATAATATATGATGGAAAAAAAAAAAGAACTTTTTCTAACTTTGACCTAAAAAATAATTTACACAAATACAATCAATACAAAAGATACCCTTTACATGGTGTCTAAATTTTGTCCCAAGATTAGAAATATGCTTTTTCCATGTTTTCTGCAGTTTTTTTGCAAGTTTTAGGGCAAAAAACAAAAATGGTGGGTTTACACCTACAGTGATGTTTTGAACCCAATCTGAACAATAAATTTAACCCTAACTCTAAATTTAACTTATGCTAACCCTTAATTTATAATACAGGATGGGAAGTGTCACGTGTAAAAAATCCACCCTTGTGATGCCCGGGGCAGGGGGCAGTGTAATTACCTTATTAAATGTCCTTTATAATCCCCAAAGTCCTTGTAAATGTAATCCACTAACTCTAAAAAAAATTAGGCTAGCAAAAAAAGAGCATGTAGGCCCTCTCTCTATATATCTGTCCTCAGTGGAAGGGGGATGCAGAATGAATTCTAGTTTTGCAGGGATTTAGTTTTGAATGAAATGATCTAAATCTGTGCATTTGCTTGCAATTCAGCTAACACAATGTATAGATCATTATTTAGTGTGCACATTCACAGTAGAAAGAATGTTTAGGTAATGGAGTGCCTTTCAGTCCTTTGATGGATGGTGCAATCTGTTATCCCCTTCTAAAAGGAACATACATAGAATATTCAGAGTTGGTAGGATGCAGTGATGGCTGACACCAAATCTACACTAACTCTATAGAAAACAAACCACTGTCCCAAAGAAACATAACACTGAACAATTAAACATGGAGTCCACTGGGCATTAAATGAGAGCTCCTAATTTTTCTCCCTTTTTTTATGAGATAATTACTTTTGTAGGATAACTAATCTTGGGAATCCAAATAATTAATGCTACTGATAATTGAAAATATATATATATATATATCTTACAGGCATAGCTGCCAATAAGCCTGAATTAGCTGGGACAATCTCATCAGTCAAAACAAATATCTTGCTTAGTATCATGTGTGATGGTTTTGTGGAAAAAACAGAAATGCCGATGGGGCAAGAGGCAAAATTTAAGGTGTTCTGAAACTGTGTGGCTGATTAAATAAAAAGAATGTTTACTAAATCAATCTAACCATTAATAAACATGCCTAATATACCAATCTCATGAATCATTTTTACGATCAAAGCCAGCCATTAAAATAAATGGAAAACACTAGTGATGAGATTTAAAAAAAAAAAAAAATTGTTATATGTGTGTTAGTGGCTAGATTGATTCAATCAACTTTGGCAAATAAAGTTGCACTACTATATTTTTGTATTATTCCTTTTTATCGTTTCTGTTAATTGAAATTTGCCTATTGTTTTGGGACAAGAGGAACGTTTTTCAGGATTTTATTTTAATTATTGGGGTGTCTTGTTTAATTAAAGTATAGGCATTCTAACTAGAAATACATTTAATGAAATAATAAAAAGAAATAGCTTATTGAGCGTTCTTTGCTTGATTAGGTCTAAAAGGGGGCAGACATCTTGGGTCAGAGGAAGGATTGTCTGACTTATCTGACCCAAGATTCTAAATAGAATGTTGCTATTCCTGGCGGGCAAGAAGCTAGCGAGTTCTACAGTGCAGCGTTACTGTCTGGATGGCCTGGAAGGAAGAGGCTTTGATGGATTTTTTTCTTTCTTATTGCAATGGTTCGGATAAGCTTTTTTTACATTCAGTTTTAAAAGCTGATCATTCAATGCCATTTAGATGGCTGGCCCCTGCCGTGGTCATGACACGGATTACATTTGGAGCATCGATTGTGCACTTGAAATCTTGTTTCATGGCAATCATGATAGATGGCATAGTCTTGTGTTTGTTTATTGAGAGCAGAAATTTACTAGGTTTGGTAATAGTTCCCACTTCAGGATCAGTCAGTAATAGCCAGGATGCATCATGTTCATTTCTCTCAAGAAAGCTTCTTAGGAAATATTCTTAACATCAATCAACGGAGAGAAGGAACAAAAAAATAAATAAAAAATCAAATAAAACTTCGGGATGGATTTTGGCCCCTTACAGTCACCTGGTGATTTTTCACTTTACCGGACGATTAACCCTTTCAGACCGCAATGGTTTAAGGACGTGTTGCATTCATTCATTCGTTCAATTTCCCGAAACATTGGCTTATGAATTTACCAGACCAAATAGGAAAGAGCATTGAAAAACAGCAATATCTTTCCCAGTGCTGTTTAACGAGGGAAGGTACGGATTAAAGGGACCGTATCTCCTCAGCACGGCTTACGCTGTGAATGTGGAGGATAAAAAAATGATTGGAAATGATCTATACATGTGTTTTCAAAACTGCGAGCGAATGCCTAAAAATTTGTTTTAAATGCATCTGGGGTTTAAAAGGCAAATTACACATTTACCATTGAAAAATAGTTTGTTTGCATATTAGGTCACAGGTGATGTCTTAAACTGGAGACTCCACAGACACATTTAAAACACATTTTTCTCCTATTTTAGGTATTTGCAAACACCATGGATAGATCCTTTTCAATCATATTTTTGCAAAGTAAAAATAATGTTTAGGTGATACAGTCCCTTTAACTATTCTATAGCAGATTTGCAAACAAATGTATCTGGAACCTACATCTGCAGAGCATCCAGCCCTCTTCCTCAATCTTAAAATAATCTTAAAAACCTCACCTGTTTAAAGTAGCTTACAAGTTTTCCAAATAGAACAGCCATTAAGTAACCTCTGGCTGAACCCACCTAGCTCCCACTGACCCCAAATATACTATAATTGACACCACTTTCTCCTCCAACCTTTTCACTCCCGTTATCCTCCTATGTCCCTCCAGATTGTAAGTTTGCGAGCAGGGCTTTCTACCTCATGTGCTGTACTATCTCCAGGGTATTAGGAGTAGAAAGAGGGAAGCGCTCATGCTGTTGTACAGAGCACTGGTGAGACCTCACTTGTGGGAAATATTACATCTCACCAATTCAGCTAAATATTGTGCAGGGAAAAACCTGATGAATTCACTTAACGGGGGAACTAACCAGGTTTGTTCCTGCACAATGTATAGCTGAATTGGTGAGATGAGATGTTAATGTCACCTCAACTCACCTGCTATTCCCTTCAACTCACCTGCTACTCACCTCAACTCACCTGCTACTCACTTCAACTCACCTGCTATACACTTCAACTCACCTGCTACTCACCTCAACTCACCTGCTACTCACCTCAACTCACCTTCTATTCACCTCAACTCACCTGCTACTCACCTCAACTCACCTGCTATTCACCTCAACTCACCTGCTACTCACCTCAATTCACCTGCTATTCACCTCAACTCACCTGCTACTCACCTCAAATCACTTTTTAGTGAATAGCCCCATTGGAGTATTTTATGCAGTAATGGAGACCGTATTTCCAGAAATATATTAATACTTTGAAGAGTTCAGATAAGGGCTACTTAACTGGATCATGGATTGCAGGATAAAACTTACCAGGAAAGGTTAAAGCATCTTAACAGGTATAGTTTGGAAGAACAATGAGAAACAAGGGACATGATTTAATTTAAATACATTTTATACACTCTGAAGACTGAACTGAAAGCTCACAACTTATCACATGACGCTATTTACTTTTACAATACTTGTCACCGATAGTTACAACTTGTTGTGGCTCATCAACTCTTGGTACCAGTAATAATTCTTCTCAGACAGACACTTAGTATGCTAATTCCAATTACACTGATACAAAGATGCCAACAGGCCTGGATTTGCATGGACAGTCATGTTTATTTTTTTATTCTTTTCCTGTCAAATTTGGGGCTATCCCGGCACGAGTGCTCCTCTGCAAACGCTGTGCACAAACAGCACCACATTTAAACTATACATAAAAACATTTGAACTGGGCAGTGTACAATGCTAGGTAGCCCCCGTCTCTTATGGCTGCATACCCACAACAACTGTGAAACCTAAACACAGAATATTTTTCATCCAGTGGGTGGAGCCACATTAAATGGCAATGTAAAGCAGGGAGGGGTTGGATTAAGTCACACACACACACACACACACACACACACCCACACACCCATCCATAACAGAGAGAATAAAACAATAAGCTGTCAATCCAAGACAATTGTGTTAACTCTGCAGATGTTCCCAGGGACTAGACTTAGATTTTATATAAAGGTCATTAAAACTCAGAAAAATAAAATTGTTGGTTCCTAATATGGCATTGCTTCACAATAAAACACACACAAACAAAATCCCAAGTAAATAAATGCATCTGCACTGGCATTATACGAGAAAACTATATTTCTAACCCATCTCTTTTGGGATAACTATCTGCCCAGCAGGCCGCAGCTCTCCCGAAATTGCTGTAAGCCGTAATAGCATCGTGCCTTTCAACTTAATTCATTGGGACCTTTGTTTGTAGCACTCTGGAGAGACGATGCCATTTTCCATATGCTTCTAAGATCAATAATAAAGATGCATATTTGTAAAAAAAAAATCCAATTCCATTCTTGAGTGAAGCAGAAGACATGCAAATAATTGAATCTAAGATCATATTGATATATAGAACTTTGTTTTACAAATGTATTGGAGATCTGAGCGAAAATACATCTCTTAGTTTGTCATTTGAATGCAAGGTTCGTTTCACCGCTTTGGGTAAAGGATTTGTGAGCAAATGTACTTCAAAACAAATATTAGAAGGAGCTAGGAACTTTTGAAACTCTCCATGCCTTCAGGAGATTTAGTTTAAAGTGATACAATCAGAAAAAAAACAAGAACACACTATAAAACTCTAAACAGGGTCAAACAGCTGTTATGTTAAAGGGATATGCTTGGTGTAAGACAATGTTTGATCTGTAGCTTGCACAGTTTGTGTATAAATGCATGCAGCCATTCCCAAGGAATCTCTTTCAAAGTTTTTGCTCTAGCCTTAGCACTGCTGTTACCCATCACAGAGGGCCGCAGATACATCTGTGGAAAAATAGAAAATACATAGAGCGGGAGGCTGTATTAACAGGGAACAAATATAAAAATTGGGGACGTACTCTAAATTAGCATAAGAAGGCTGATCGGGTATTTCCAGATATTCCTTGGCTCTGTAAAATAGTAATACGGACAAGAATAGAGCAGTATTAGTTTAAAAACATGGAGTTACACAGAAATATTTTCACACTTATGGGTCTATTCCCTAAATTCAATTTTGGAGGTCGACTTTCGTTTTGAGACTGTTCGGCACCCGAGTTTGACTTAGAACAAAAACCCTGGTTTGAATCGTCCCCACGGAAAGTAATGGGAGGTGAAAGGATCGAAGCTATTTTTGAGACTAAATCAAACTCAGATGCCACATTTGAGCTTCGATCATTTCACCTCCCATTACTTTCGATAGGGAAAATTCAAACTCGGGGTGCCGTCTGAAAATGAAAGTCGACCTCCAAAGTCGAATTTGAGTGAATAGACCCATAGAGGAGCTGGGTGCACACTAAAAATATGATGTGCAAAAACGCATCAATAAAACCTGAGATTGAGGTCCACCGTCCCTGCAAGATCCCTACGCGTTTCTCTAGATTCCACTAGCTTCTTCAGGAGGAAAAGATCATTTTGATACAATGCACAGTTCAACCAATCATGTCTCCATAGGATAAAATGTTGGCTTGAAAAGGATTAAATAATGATATATATATATATATATATATATAGACACCAATTATGGAGCACCTGTGATGGGGAGGGGTGCTAAACCAGAGGCCTGGTCATAGCCTCTACTATACAAACAAATCCAAAAGGACCAAATAGTTGATCTTATCAGCAGCACGCCTTATAACAGATGCTAGTTTAAGTGAGTGCATTCCTTTTGGATTTGTTTGTATAGTGGAGGCTATTGCCAGGCCTCTGGTTTAGCACCCCTCCCCATCACAGGTGCTCCATAAGTGGTGTCCAGACCTATAAATTGCAGGAGTGTCTCTGCATTACACAACAGGAAGGCCTTTTGCTCCCTGGTAAGTAATACATATAAAGAGATTAAGCCCCATAACCAACAGTATTTAGTGTTAGGACCCACCAACATTGGAGTACTTTGACGTAGTGGTGGGCTTAGCATGATATGGCCATATATGTGACTAAATCTCAAATTTTGTTATCTTAGAAAGACAGGTGTTTTTAAGTAGCTTTAATGAAACCTATAGCTTTACGAGTTTTTCTCCTACCTGCTTTGAGGTGAGTGCGCTGATCTTTGGGTTTTGTATAACTATTTGGTCTCAGCAGCACCCCTTATAATATATATGAGTTTAGGTGAGTGCATTCCTTTTGGATTTGTTTGTGTATATATATATATATATATATATATATATACACATATAAATCTATAAATAAATAAATATATATATATATATATAGTTACACAGTATATTTTTTACACAGTACTAATTTTATAGTGTACACTTATACATTTGATTAGTTGCAGTTTATTTATATATATATATATATATATATATATATATATATATATATATATATATATATTGATGATTTCATTTATTGTAATGTTTCATGGTGTTCAACAGATACATATAGTATATGTTATGAAAGCTGAATTGCCATATCTAATGAAATATTATTTGTAATAAAGTTATTTTGTTCATATGGATATTGAGTATATATTTTTATGTTATTAAGTTCATGTCTCTCTCTCTCTCTCTCTCTCTCTCTCTCTCTCTCTCTCTCTCTCTCTATATATATATATATATATATATATATATATATATATATATATATATATATTAGAGCTGTCCATTTTTATTCTGTGTGTAAGCATTGAGTCTGATTGGAAATAATGTTGAAATAATTAATTGCCGTTAAAAAAGCTCAGGGTATTAACTACACTTGGCTGTAATGAAATATTAAAACTGACTTTTTAGTTCCTTACTAAAAATGGATATGTATGAACATGACAGTATAGGTTGGCATTACAATGATTTGCTGTTTGACTCCTTCATTACCTCTTCCACCACATAATTCAGCAGACAAATCATTTATGACAAATTAATTGAGGGAAATAATGAATTACATAATTGCACATAAATGGGGACATTGTACAGACATAAAATGGTTGGTTTGTCCTTGGAAGTCTTAAGAAAACAGATGATGAGAGCAAAATAAAAGGGTAGTGACAGCGACTCATTAATAAACAGTATTAAGGCCTCGTCTAGAAAAGAGTGACACAGAGAGATCGCTTTACTGCCAAGCATTTTACATGAAGAATGATTTGAGTGAACAGTAAAAGAGAAAACATCCATAGAATGCACAGTAGGGGTTCATCCATGGAATGCACAGTAGGGGTTCATCCATGGAATGCACAGTAGGGGTTCATCCATGGAATGCACAGTAGGGGTTCATATGGAATGCACAGTAGGGGTTCATCCATGGAATGCACAGTAGGGGTTCATCCATGGAATGCACAGTAGGGGTTCATCCATGGAATGCACAGTAGGGGTTCATCCATGGAATGCACAGTAGGGGTTCATCCATAGAATGCACAGTAGGGGTTCATCCATGGAATGCACAGTAGGGATTCATCCATGGAACGCACAGTAGGGGTTCATCCATGGAACGCACAGAAGGGGTTCATCCATGGAATGCACAGTAGGGGTTCATCCATTGGATGCACAGTAGGGGTTCATCCATGGAATGCGCAGTAGGGGTTCATATGGAATGCACAGTAGGGGTTCATCCATGGAACGCGCAGTAGGGGTTCATCCATGGAATGCGCAGTAGGGGTTCATATGGAATGCACAGTAGGGGTTCATCCATGGAATGCGCAGTAGGGGTTCATCTAAACTCTTTATTAGCTAAATTAAAGGTCCGTTGGATTTTCAAAATGGGCACTAAGGTTCCCAGGGGTCTAAACAAGGAGTGGGAAGTGAATTGCTATATAGAATGAAGTTATCATATTGTATTCTGTATATTGCACTCTCCCATTATTTGACTCTTTTCTGGATCCATAGCATCTGTATCCATTGAAAGGCAGGTTTTAACTATACCTTAACTGCCATTTTTATAAATAAAGCAAACTTGTAACTGTGGCTTAAGAATTGCTGTGAAGAAGCCAGAGTTTTTTTGCCCACTGTGCCAAGTATCTTGCTAAAACGTTTGGTTACATCATGTAAATTATTTCTATGCTAAGTAAATTTGCCTGTCTGCCACTTCAGAATGGTTTATCAAGGGATTAATGTAGTGTAATTAGTTAGTGCTGTTTTTGGTAGGCATGAGGATCACCCGTAGGACCAATGTTTGGTTAAGGGGAGGTTCTCTGCTGTATTTTTTAGCGGACACCCCTGTCTAGGATTAGTATCTATAAGTAAGCTTCACTGCGAAACGCGTGAGACTATTCCTCTCCGATGATGTTTTCATGTATTTTCAACCAATAACCTTATTTACTGACACTTCATTGGATTGGTGGATTACTTGAAAGAGGTGGACTGGTGCGCTGTACCGACTTGCAGAGCTCATTTGATTTTGTTTACTCTCCGGCTGGGAAAACCGCTCATTAAACACGTCGCCTGGAATGATCAGGTTAATTTACTTTAGCAGGTAACGATGTGACTAATCACACCGCTTTATTTCTCTTATACTAAGGAATCCATTGGCCAATCTCCTTCCGGAATCCCGTGTCAGGTTGACCTACTTAGAAACATAGAAACATAGAATGTGTCGGCAGATAAGAACCATTCGGTCCATCTAGTCTGCCCAATTTTTTTGAGTACTTTTATTAGTCCCCCGTTCCCGGTCTTATAGCTAGGATAGCTTTGTGTCTATCCCACGCATGCTTAAACTCCTTCACTGTGTTTACCTCTACCACTTCCGCTGGAAGGCTATTCCATACATCCACTACCCTCTCAGTAAAGTAATACTTCCTGATATTACTTTTAAATCGTTGCCCCTTATTACTGCCCCGATTACTTTTAAATCGTTGCTTACTAAGAAATATTTCTGGGTCTGGAGCAAAACTCTCAACCTTTAAGAATAATTTCCATTCCTTTTCAGGAACTACAAAGGCTCTGAATCACAGCAATTTCAGTTTCTTCCCCTCCCCGTTATATAAAAGAAATGTAGCATATCACTTACAGGAACATCATTTTTCACTAGGGTAATGGAACGGCTGAGTCAGCATCCCAGTTTAATTTGCATTAAAACATAACTATCTATCTAACATGTAGTTTTGATATATTCATCCCTCCCATCGAGCTGCGGGGGTAACATCTTCATCACTGCTGCACAAACCTCACATCGGCTTAGCACCCCTCAGCAACTATGCTAATAAACCTGCACAAGACTATTTCCATCTTTTTGCTATTTACCCACTTGTCGCTTTCTTTTTTTTCCCTGATTCTTACCTCGCTGTAGTTTTGCAGAATGAAGAAATGAGAAAAATATGTCTGCAAGATGAAGCCTTCAAAATATTTCTCCTATGTGTGCAGTATGCAAAATCACCTGTTCTTACTTGTTCCTTGTCTCAGAAATAATGTAGGTCAGACAGGCACGGCGTATTGTATTGTTTGGAAATAGTGTAACACAATTGCCATATATCTGAAATGTAAAGTTTTCTGTGGCATATGCCTTCCCTGTTGTGTTAATTTAGCCAAGGCGGTTTATAAAGGACCCATTTAAACCATCGGGGTATTTTACTGCCGAGGCTATATCCATCTTAGGGGAGACAAATGCTATTGTTGATGAAGTCAGCAAATAATCTAAGTTTATTTGTTTGCTGGGAATTATTGGTGAATTATTGGTAAAAGTATGAAAGTCTCAGCTCCCATTATAGCCCTCGATCACAGCAGTCTTCCAAAGCAATCGGGAAAACATACAGTTCAAAGCATACAATGCTAAAGCTACTTGAAAGTGATGCTGTGCAAGCAGTGCATAAAAAATACAAAATTTGCAACAAGCAGCAGAATTGCAAGCCTTAATTAAGAGAACAATGGGCTTTAGAGGTGACTGTGCTGTCTCCTGTGAATGACATCCCCTTGTGGCTTGATATGCAAATGAACTACAATCTATTTTCTAGTGAGAAATCTAAAGCCACAAAGTGATGTCATAAACAGTAGACACCACAGTCACATTTAATGCATTTTTTAAAATGCTTCTAACACGATGTACCTTTTTTCTTCTCCACATTCACATTATAAACAATGTTTAGGTGATGGAGTGCATTTAAAGCCATGCAAGTTGTAAAATGCTTTTCAGATAAATGTATAGTAAATGTCAGATTGTATTTTGTAAATTAGTGATTAACTTTACCAACTGACCTTCTATTGAAGGGTCTGTATCACCTAAACATTGTTTTACTGTCAATGTAGTAGAGCATAAAACATGACTGAACATGATCTATACATTGTGTTAGCAAAACTGCAAGCAAATGCTTATGACATCACCTGTGGCACAGTATGTAAATGACACATTTCCCATTGAGAAGTAGCTCATTTGCATATCAAGCCACAGGTGATGTCATAAGCAGGAGACTCTACAAACAGATATATAAAAATAAATTCTCCCTATTTAGGCATTTGCTTGCAGTTTTTCTAATACAATATATAGATCATTTTCAATAATATGTTTTTGCTCTACATGCACAGTAAAAAAAATGTTTAGGTGATACTGCCCCTTTAAGCTCGTATCTCCTTTTATAGGAATGAGCTAGCCTATTAGCCAAGTAGCTATGGCTAGTGTGATTTCACTGATGTCCTCCAGCGTTTTTTGTGATATGTTATATTGGTGTCTGCAGATATATGCCTTGCAGGCTCCTGCATTGTTCTGTCTGGAGTCCAAAACCTGCAGATAAGAACCATTTGGCCCATCTAGTCTGCCCAAGAAAGCATAGCTCTGTCTTTTAACATCTTATTGAGCATTTGTTCTTTATAATATTGTCAAGTGCCTGACTTCTCTATAAAAGAGGCATTGTGATGCACTGCACATAGAAACATAGAAACATAGAATGTGTCGGCAGATAAGAACCATTCTGTCCATCTAGTCTGCCCAATTTTTTTTTTTTGAGTACTTTTATTGGTCCCCAGTTCCCTATCTTATAGCTAGGATAGCCTTGTGTCTATCCCACGCATGCTTAAAATCCTTGACTGTGTTTACCTCTACCACTTTCGCTGGCAAGCTATTCCATACATCCACTACCCTCTCAGTAAAGTAATACTTCCTGATATTACTTTTAAATCGTTGCCCCTCTAATTTAAGACTATGTCCTCTAGTTGTGGTAGTTTTTCTTCTTTTAAATATACTCTCTTCCTTTACTGTGTTGATTCCCTTTATGTATTTAAATGTTTCTATCATAAATTTAAATGTTTCTATCATAGAATTTAATGCATGCATTTAATGCTTTTACCATGCAAATGTGCAGCATCACCGCCATGCATATCCAATACTTTCCCCTTTAATTTGAATTGGGCTCAGGCCCAATTTTGACTGTATGGCTTGAAGACGTTACTACACATACATTTAAGTAATAGGAAATTCTCATATTTTAAGGCATTCTGTTCTTAAACAGACCCAAAGCTTATTTCCTTGCTGAAACGTGATTTGTAAATAGGTAAGAATTTAGGAAAGTTAGATGGGCATCGTGATTACGAGTAATTTCCTCTCCACTATTATCCCAATAACATTGCAACACACATGTGCTGAATGCTTCATAATAAGCTCCTGCATATTGTTTCACACCTTTGTATTTCGCATCCTCAAATATATTGGGAATCTTACTGTCCCCCGGGTACCATCTCCATGTTCAAAGCACAGCCAATTGATCTAAATTGATTTATCATCTCGTTACAATGTTTCCCTTCCATAATAGTGTGTATTTTAGTTTTCTAAAATGTAGTACTGCCAAAGGTGTCTTAAACGAGCTAGGATGGGCAAACCATGTGTAAGTGACTTGTAATGCATATATCAATGTGTATGTGTCTATATCTATGAGATATACAAAAGAAAATCATACTTCAATAAAACCAGGGTAGGAAAAGTTTAATAGCATTTATCTTCTTTTAAATATTTATTAATTTAACAGATCACATACTGTTGGGACCTAATTAAAACGGTATTCTTCCTGCAGTACAAATAAATAAAAACTACCTTGTGGGCTGGTCAAATAAAAAGTAGGAGGGGCTAACACCCAAATGGGAGGAGCATGAACAAATGGTAGATATTATATGAAGTTTCGCGGAATGTTATGTTAAGCGCTGGCTTTTGGCTTTTGAGCTCCCCCCTATAACGATGACTCAGGATCTGTTTTGCAGTTCAGGACCTAATTTCTGATGGGTGACCTATTAACTTTACCATGGCTGGCTCTTGACCTAGGTAATGTCTATTTGGGACCGTAACCCAGACTCAACCCAATAAATACACAAGACATTAATTCTTTGGTAAGACACTATAAGATAATGTCTTATGAACATATGATAATGAGCATATGAGTAAGCGCTTGATGCGCGAAACGCGTCATGCTGTGAACCTTTTCTGGTCCTCTCCCACTTGTTGCTTAGTTTTTTACTCGATTCCGTGAGTGCCGCCTCTGTTTTCAAACATTTCCAAGGAACCATTTCCTTATGTCAAGGCCATACTCCGTAAATGTAACCAGTTATACTTATATATGTGTATATCCTCCTCAGTGTCGGAGATTGTTAGGCCCACCAAAGCCGTGACATCCCAATATGCCGCGTCCGAACCACAGGGAAGAAAGATTTCCCTAATATGTGAAAGGGAGGGAGGGAATTTACCTGTACTGGACAAAAAGAAAGTGAAACTGAGTTCCTTCTTTTGTTTATCTATAACATAAGTGCCAACCCCCTATGACACTTATTCTGTTACTCCCTTCTACATCCCTGTCATGAGCCCCGTCTCTCTAAGATGTCTTTGGGGGTTACTGATGTTTTAATGCCAAACCTGATGTTGTGCCAGCTCTGAACACATTTCTTCAAATGTTTAACAAGGAAATGTTTATAACAAGCACATCCTCCAGATTGAATTAAGCACCTGCTCTTCCTTAGGAAAGTGCAGGGTGTGGTCGTAATTTTGGGGATCAGCTAAAACTTGGTGAATGGTTTCGGGAGCAAAGGATTTGGTTTTGGTTCACATGGTAGCTCTGTTTGGAATAGAAAGGAACTGTTCCAAAAAAAGATAGTTTGCATCTGTTCTGTTCAACTCAGAAGTCAACATATGTTCTCACTGAGTTATAGACCCCGGGAAAGTAGAAGAGTTAAATCATCTATTAGTTAAAGAATTGGCTAAAGTAACATTGAAGAGTAAAGTTATCATCATGGCGTACTTTAACCTTCCTGGTGGGAACTGGAAAACCGAAATAGCTGCTTGCACCAGGAGTACAGATATTCTAAACTCCCTGTTGGGATTATCTCTAAAACAAGTTGCTATGGAGCCAACTCCACATAAAGAGGCTATATTAGATTTAGTGTTCACCAATGGAGATTTGGCATTAGATCATGCTATGGGTGAAAGGTTAGGCTCTTGTGATCACCGGTGGGTGTGGTTTAATATAAGAAAGTCGCACCACACAGAAACGAAAGGTTCTCAAAAAACATATTTTCTAAAATATGATTATGTGTAAACAAGTTGTTATCAGACTGGAGTGATTTAAACGTAGGAGAAATGGGATTATTTCAAGTTGCATTATTGAAAGTAACAGAAAATTGTTGTAAAATGCAAAAGTAAAGTAAAATAAGGATTAGTCAGATTAAAAACAAAAGAAGGAAGGTAAGTCAATTCTGGGAGCTCTGTGTACCACGGTGCATTGGCGGAGAGTGTGAGGGGTGAAGTAAACGGATTTTATTCTGCTCCCTTGATTTGGCATTTAAATGTGACTGACATCCAGTGCTCAAATCATTATAAAGCTGTTGGAGGGGATGACACTATTTGGGCATGCAGATGGTGCTGACAAACTGTTTGGTCAAATAGAGAATGCTTTCAAGATTTGTGGGCACAGAGATGGTGCTGATAAGCTGTTAGGGCACCAAGAGGGTGCTGATAAGCTGCTTGGAGACAAATATGGCACTGAAAAGCTGCTTGGACACAAAATTGGCACCGATATGCTGTTTGGGGATAACTATGTCACTGCCAAGCTGTTTTGGCATGAAAATGGCACTGACAGGCTTCTTGGGTGAAAAGCTGGCAATGTGGAAAGTGGGTTACATATTACTTGGTGAATTCAGTGGGCCCAAAATAGTGGTTGCCATAGAAAATTGGTGTGGTTAGCAGTGTTATATTTGTGAAGGAGAACAATATAGCCGCAGTGACATGGGGGTCTGTGATGCTAGGCTTGGCTCCTAGACTCCTAGAAAGAAATTGGGCAGACAGGATGGGCCGAAGCGTTCTTATCTGCCGACACAATCTATGTATTTGTTCCCTTTAATAACATAGACCTATTTGTACATGGTACGAGTTCTAACAAAACCAGCAGCCCCACATATTTAGCAAAGAAATGCACTTGTAGTAATAACTTATTTTTACTTTTAGCAATGTCATGAATTTCTGTCCCAAGTCGCTGTCTCCATAGTCTCTGGTTCACCATGACACTTTGTGACCTCTGCCTTCTCCTCTGCTCGATAAAGTAGCATTTGCAGATTGCGGTTCCCACCAGAGAAACTCACCCTCTAGGCATTTCATACTTCATCTCTGTGTCACCTTTCTACTTGACCTTGTCATCGTAAATCAATGAGGCATCACAACCACTTCTTAACATGACTTATAACATGCCTACTCTCGCCATCCACCAGTAAATCAGTAGGCAGACATTTTTACTCTTATTCTCTGTAAGTGTAAGTTCACACTTTACCCTACAGATAGACATGCCAATAACCTATGTGAAATGTATTAATCAATGGTTTTGACCCTGCCATTGCAGCCATTTTTTTTTTTAATTAATCTTTTTCGTTCTCACCGCCCAATTCTAACCTTGTATAGTTTAGACAATGTACACTCCTCAGTAGTGAGGCAGAGTTTCAACCTTTTCTTCAAAACAATGGCGGCCACATTGTTGCTTCTGTAGAGACATAAAATTAACCTTACGAAAGTTTTTACCAATCTGCTCATAAAATACCAGGTGATTGCAACTCTAATTCTCAGGGAAATTGTAAAATATGCTTTTTTTTTTTTAAATGTTTTTTTTTTATGGGGCAGATGACCAGCAGACAACCCAATATTTATAGATTAATTCTTTTGTCTGATTTAATCATTTGTTAAGATATTTTCGATTAAAAAAAATCAACCACAATTTGTTATATCACCAATTCAAGAAAATAAGACAATAATAGTGAAAATAACCATGAGACATAACTATCCTGGTCGTAAGAGAAGGCCAAGGACCAAATGAGGTCTGGCGTTTTATAGCAGTTATAGCATTTAGCAAGTAACAAACAGCTCTTACCTGCTGACAAACTCTATACTGTCGTGCCAAGGCTATATTGTCTTGTGTCCTTGTTTAAACTAAATGGACAGGATGTTGACAATGTTATAAGCACGGAAAGGAGATTTTCCAGCCAGGGAAGAGATTTTAGCTAGAACAGGTATAAAGGGAGATCGCTCACTATTGGGCTTGATTACTGTCCAGGAATAGGCAAAGTGTCTGCATTCCAAGGTCCATGGAAAGGTCAGCTAAGGTCAATAGAACACCATTAAATTGACCTTCACAGAATTCCGAAAATGTCTACCACTGCTATTACGTCACTTTAAGCAGAGATCACTGATTTTCCGCCAACCCGCCGTGTCTTCTCATGTTCCCACTTCAAGCAAATACTGGCAATGCTATTGTGCCCAATAGACTTCAAACTGGCCTCAAGCCAATTTTTTTTTAACTGGGTTAGCGCACCATTCCACCTTTTTTGCGTGGTTCAGTTTTTGAACTGGCCTTCCAGTAAATACAGATTAGATGGAAACCTACCTACAAGACATTGGAGTAAAGGAGTCTTTTTTGCACGCAGGCTGCTAAACCAAAAAGCTAGATATGCACAGCTAGCTAACCTGTCCACGGTATGTCAGCTCAGATATGCACGCAAGGATGCACGAAACAAGACCTAGTTCTGTAGAGACATCACCATTGGTACCATGAGCATTCTAAAATTGGCTTACTCATCTCTAAGTAAAAGGACAGACTGTGAAAATTGTAAACCAGATTGACACTATTCCTGGTTGTATGTACAATTTACAGAGCATTTGAGTCAAATATTTGTTGTTTTTTTTTTTTTTTAAATATCTGAAGCCTAGAGAAGTGTCATACAGATATGGCATGATGACCTTATCCAGCTCAACTACTCATTACAGCAAATTTGCAGAAATAATAATATAACCATTTTTTTTTTCAATACCTGGGGAGCACTGGCAATTACCTTTCTATATATAATGTCATTACCCAGTGGAGTGCATATAGAGTGCCAGCAGCACGCTGAGATTTCATTGGAAGGTTTAAAACAGAGTCGCAGAGAGTTCCTTTCATCATTGGGGTTTAGCTTCCGTGAAGCAGATAGGGATGTTTAACTTGTTAATATACACCGAGGATTGTATTCGAAGGTCGGTAGTTTGCAAACATAAACATAGACATTTCCTGTGCAAAGAGCCATATAGGATGATACACATGATGAAATATGCAAACATGTGATGGCCTACATGCTTTCTATGCAAATAATTCTACTAAAAGTCAGAATTTCCATGAATATATGATAATTGACACATACTGACCCACTTTGCTAAAATACTCAGATTATTTTAAAAACTAATATAAATTTTTCTAGTTTTTTAAATTATTTGTTTATTCATTTTACTTTAAAACAGTTTTTGATCAATTTAATGGACAAAGTGTCTGACCTCACGAACATGAATTACTTGTCAATGTCAGAGAGGGGCTCCTGACAAAGCCGCCACAGGGGAAGGGTGCATTGGGCATTTTGACTTTTTTACACTTGAATATATTATCTGGCTATTATAGCAGTGCTGCTCAATTGTAGGGAGAGCTTTTGGCTGAGGTCACTATACAGCACCAGACCATATCGCCATTCAAAGGCAGAAGTACAGTCGTGCTTGATGCTCGGTAGTAGGCATTTATAGTATTGATTCCGTTACTGGCTGTTAAAGGAACTGTCTGGTGCCCAAAATGCTTCCAAATGTTAATGCATATTAATATGCTTTCAAAGAAGCCAGGACTGCCCACACTAGCTGAGTAAAAGTCAATTTCCCTTTTGTTTTCTTTTTGCTCTGGGAACTAATGAGAATAATTTAATTCAAATGAATAGAATTACCTGATCAGTGATCAGCAGACAGTGTGTTCACTGTTAAGATATCCTACTGTGTACAAGAGCAAGTCTATTACAGTACACACTATGTATTCTATTTCACTTCAAAGGAAGTGACTAAATTAAACAAAACGTTATATGTATGCTCATTGTCTATATAATCAGACCCTTTAAACAAACAGCACCACTATCCCTTCTATACAATTATTTGAGATATGCAGTATCCCTAGAGCAATTTTTGGCTTATCAGTAATATACCAGGGGTTTATAAATAGTGGCATGCTGTTGCAGATTTTTTTTGGATATTTTTTTAAGCAGTGAAATACCACCTTAATTTCAAGTTCAGTGGTAGCATGTGTGCCTTGTGTCACTTGTTTGTTTGGTTTTCTTTTTATTTTCCCACTTTGTTGGTGGCATACTATCTCAATACAGAGTTATAATGACGTTTTTTTAATATCTCCAACCGTTTGTTTTTCTCCTTTAAATGTGTTTGAAATTCCACCCCCCACCCCCACCCCCCCCCCCCCCCCCCCCACAATTGTGAGAGTTAGAGTTAGTATACTTCTACCGATCAGGTAATGTATCTTTAAAATTGTAAATTATTAATCATTTAGGAGCGATTGGTGAGTGTGAAGTTTTAGCCCTTAAAATTTTAAAAACAGATAATCCTCTGCGTGTTTGTTATCTACACAGCCAGCGATATCTTTTAAACAAAATATGATTAAAATATCATTTTCAGAGACGATAAATCAGCAGGTCAGGCACAGTTTTTTTTTTAAAAAGCCTAAACATTTTGGCAATATTCTCTCTTTAGGAAACATACAACATTTCTCACCATCTAAAGAGTTGAGCAGAATAGACAGGTAAAAAGATTCTTATCTGCCGACACATTCTTGGGTCTATTCACTAAGATTCGACTTTGGAGGTCGTCTTTCGTCTTAAAAGTAATTTGAATTCGGCACCCGAGTTTGACTTAGAAAAAAAACCCAGGTTTGAATCTTCCCCACTGAAATTAATGGGAGGCGAAATGACTTTGTCTCAAAATGAAATACGGCCTACAAATTCGAATTTTAGCCAATCTATGTTTCTATGTTTCCTTTTCTTTTATAAAATCCGTCCAGTCCCTTCCTGCTAGAGTTACCATGCAGCTGTATGGAGGCCATAATATGAACAAAATGTTTTGGAAGAAAATAAAGGTGGCAACTCTATTTGCTCACCTTTAAATATTTAGCAGTCTTATTTCAACCTTTCAAAAATCATAGCTCTTTGGAACTGTGGATAGGCCCTTGAGATGCAAACAGTGGAGAAGATCATACGTATTTTAAATTTCCACTTCTGGGAGTGATTTTTTTTCCATTATGATTTATTTATCCTCTAAATCGTTTTTTTTTTAAGTTGTCCAGAAAGCTGGAGCAGCAGGATGTTTCAAATTATAATGCATTAAAAAGAGCTGTATGGGGGGGGGGGGGTGTATTTTTTGGCTGAAACCATTCTATAAATTCACCTGGAAACCAACTAGTGAGGCGATGGAGGAAAAAAAGGTCTGTCAGTCACATAGACACCGCATGATATCTTAAGCATCTTATTGATCTCCTACTCAAAATTCATGTGAGGCAGATGCTTGTCATAAAACATTCAACAGTAAAAATCAATATGAGATGTGAAGCTTTATAAATCACAGTTCCCGAAATGTCATAGGAGTGCTAGTTTTTAATTTGATCCAGCTGAGTCATTTCAATAACAAGTATTGTCTTTCTAGTTTCCAATGGACTTATTTCGAGTGAACTTTATAATTAGGGTTTGATGGCCACTTTCAGGAACTTAATAATCGGGGATTCTCCTCGAAAAATAATACATCTTAGGAGGCTTCTGAATCTACAGCGTGCAAAGAAAACATGGCTAATTTAAAAAAAACCTCAAAAAAGATGCAAGCCTGGAACAAAGTTTCAAACTAAAATATACCAAAAGACAACATCATTTGTAAGACAAAACAGAAAATGACTGGTTCTCGGCCCTACACTTAACAAAATCCGAGAAGGGAAATATGCACGGCCTTATAATCAGCAAACAGTCGGCTGTGTCCCTGAGGACTTTTGGCCCATCCACATAGGAATTAACTTTTAAGTTGAGTAAAAAAGTCAGCAGAGAAAAAGATACAAAATGGTGTCAGCTCACACCTGACACGTTTCGTCCCGAACTATAGGACTGAGTGCCTTGATTTATTTTCTTACTTCATACTTACCAACATGATGAATATCTTGAAGCAACTGCTCTTCTTAACTGACTGATGTAGGCGATAAACAGGAGCTCACTCGAGAAAAGGAGCATTTAAGCAATTTTTTATTGTTGGAGTAGATTCTATGGCAGCCGTTAGTAAGAAAAGCGACATTAGTGGTCAATTAACGGGCAATTTTGATTCAGTGCAACCACTAAAACCATTAATGGTGTCGGTAATATTACTGCAAACAAATTACTGCACCCGCTACAATCCTCAATTCTTTCAATTGAGGTATACAGCATGGCTAATAAAACTGCATTGAAACACTGTCCTATGTGGCAATTAACGCGCAAACAGTGATTCAGTGACAGAGGGTAAAAATTAACAGGCAAAAAAAATCTTTCATTTTTCACCTTTTATTTAACCCCCCCCCCCCCCCCCACCCCAAATGACTTAAACATGCTTTGGCTGCTTGGTGCAGCTGATATATGCACAGTTTCAGCTTTTCTGTGCTGTAGGGAACACAAACAGTGCCCCCTACAGCACTGAAAGGGTTCAGCAGTAGAAAAAAGTTAGTAGGGGAGCCACGAGGGCCTCCTGCTGGCCCCATGAAAAAATATAAAAGGACCCTAGTGTCCATGATGCAATGCCTGCAGTCACTAACATAATATAATGATGGTCGGCCTGGGCCCACAGGCCGGCGGTATTCCCGTGGCCCTACAATAACATAATAATGGCCACCCCTGGGCTTGCAGTATAGCATCTGGCCCAAGCCCAGGTAGCCAATTATTTTCATTTATTCAGGGCTTGGAGCCCAGGGAGGGAGCATTATTACATTATATTGGGGTCTATACTTTTATTCTGGCGCTATTTGCATAGCACAGGACGTGGACCGAGGGGGCTTATATTTTATGTATTATAAAGGCAACAAGCCTATATTTGTATTTATTTAGTCACTATTAATCCACTTATTTTTATTTATTTGGGGGTAATTTTAATTTTATTGGGGTAGAATGCTAGGGGACTGGGGTGGCTATTACAGCCCCAATCCCCTAGCATAGTTTTAATGAATAAATAGAGAATAACAGTTTTTTTTATGCAAAAAGCCATTATTCCCTTACCACAGCGTTGTGCGAGTGCAAGTCCTGTAGGTGAAATATTCTGCTTTGGGGGCTATAATGAAAGCAGAAGAAATGGAATGAAGGGGAACAAAAGAAGGGGGACAAAGAAAGGAACCTAGACCACCAGGGTGGGCCCAGACCATTATTTTTTTGTAAGGTCCCCCCAAATATCTTACA
The DNA here is from genome assembly GCA_036172795.1 of Pelodytes ibericus. Classification (NCBI taxonomy): domain Eukaryota; kingdom Metazoa; phylum Chordata; class Amphibia; order Anura; family Pelodytidae; genus Pelodytes; species Pelodytes ibericus. Next base: position 18,184,801 of record CM069864.1, on the reverse strand, counting down.
TCTTGAGAGTCTGGAAAATGAAAAAAATAATAAGTAATAATAATAATAATAATAACAAATGTGCCATTTTTGGCTGTTGTAGCTTTAACAGGGGTTGACAAATAATTTAGGTTCCATGATTTTTTTTTTATGTTTCTTTAAAGCACTGCAATAGTTTTCCCTTCTGTCTGCAATGGAAAGGGTACATACCAAATTATTCAGTTCTCTGTGTGTCAATAACGGGTTCCTGGACGCCAGCCCAGGCATGCTTTGTACAGCTGTCTTTGACCAGCCCCTCCAATGCTTCATTTTAAAGGGATAAGCAAGTATCCCATTATCCAAAACTCCACAAACACAGCATCTTCTCCAATTAAAGTGACACCTGTCAAAAGACAACTTGTTTATACAGAAATACAATCTGTGCAGCTCTCCGCAGATCCCCATTTATGTGCTGAACAGTGAGCGCTTGAGTTCTATAATTGTCCGCGGTAATTGCTGCTGCAAACCTCACATCTACTATTATATGGTGGGACTTGAAAATTGTTCCCTTTGGGAACTCGCTGCTCGCAAATCAGTTGGTAATATAAATGTTCTAATTTACTTTAATGTAAACTGACGAGTGGTCCCAATTAGAGTATAAAGACATACCGAGAATACAAACGCCGCCTGGATACTTTTTTAGCCAGAGCATAGAGGGCTATGCTTGTTAGTATAGGCATTAATATTTATTTAGTGCTTGGTGATCCAAGGAGAAATCGGATTACCATTCAGAGTCAAGAGGGAATTTTTCCCCCCACTGAAAGCAGAATTCGAAATTGCTGAAATACGGGGTTTAATTTGCCTTCTTTTGGATCAACAGTGGTAAACAAGGAATAGGAAAAGGGTTGAACTTGATGGATGCAGGTATTTTTTTCAACCTAATCTACTATGTAACTATGAGATTGATGGTTTCAGTAAATCAAACAAGACAGTTTAAGGAGTGGAATCAGTATGAGCCATACTGTGCAGCGTGAGGCAGCAATAGGAGGGGTGTGCTGCCCAAAACTTGCAAAGACCCAAAGCTGCAGATGGATCTTGCAGAGAAAACCAAAAGTTTTTTATCTCTATGGGAGAAATACCAGTAACACCCTGTTACCGACCCTGCCTTATGAGACCACTGGAAAAGCCAAGCCAGGATCTGAACTCCACTGGGTCTATTTACTAAAATTCAACTTTCCAGGTCAACTTTCAAATTCGGCACCGGAGTTGACTTAGGTTTGAATCATCCCCGTTGAAAGTAATGGGAGGTGAAAAGATCAAAGCTATTTTTGAGAATAAGTCAAATCCGCTACCTGAGTGAAGACACAACATTGTTCATTAAAAGTAACTCACTCCTGACATCTACAGGCCCAAACGAAACAATAGGATTTTTTAAAGCACTTAGGCATCACTGTCTTCATCCTCATCTCTATATCTGATTTGTACAAACTACAACACTGATCTAATACTGCCCCGTTAAATGACTTACGTCAGCAAAATATACCAACAGTCTGTCTTTAACCTTATTACTTATTTAAAGTCCACCTTATAAGCAGAAAATATTATAGCAAATGCCCTTGAAGATTTAAATTCTGCCAAGCCCATGCAAATTACCTTGATGCAAATTAAAGATAAATTATAGGCAAACCAAACATTTTGTCCTTGGCGGTCAACGATGTAGCTATTTGTTACGAAACAAGATTGATGAGAAGATAATTAAAGTGTGTCCCCTTCTTCCAAAAAGATACTTTATTTTAAATAGCAATAGTCCTACCCATGGCAAGCGCTAACTGCCTTCTCATTAATCTGTAACAATAATAAGAATAATAATGTGTATTTATAGGTGCACTTTTCTCCCCTTCATGCAAGAGGTAACTCAGGGGTCATAATAAAGTTATTCATTATCCGTATTGTTCGCACTGACATCTCTAAAAATTGAACACAGTCTCTGCAACAGAATATTCCCAGGATGATGCAGAACGAAGTCTTAAATCTATAACTTGCTTCTCCTTTTTTTTTCTCAAGGGAAGAGTATTCAAACCTTAGTGCTACTTTTAAATTTCAAATAGGAGATTATTACTTCCTACCCTGCATTACAAAGTATTTTAGCCTGAGAGGCAAAAAAAGGGTTCCAGAACAATTTTAATGAGGTTTAAATTATTATCAGTTCATCCAAACTATTAGGTGTTAAGAACTGAATGGCTTAACTCAAGGTTTTATGAGTTTATACCAAAATTAGTTTTCTCTCTCAGGTGAATCAATATTTAGAAAGACTATTTAGTAAGATTCAAAATGGGGTTATTACTTTTGCAGGACCCCTCAGAGTTCAACATGATCTTCCTTTTTTAATGCATATTAAAGTTAAATAACTATAAAAAAAATAAAAAAAATATGTAGGTATTGGTTAAAATATCTTTATGCTAAATGCTATATGTTTTATTTACCAATACCAGGTTAGAAACTTCTACTGGTCATTTCTCCAGCATTTGGCTGGAGCCTGCAAGGGAACCAGACAACATTTAAAGTTCCCAGCTAGGGATTGTGTTGTTTAATTTTTGAAGTCATACATTTTGAAAGCCTTCTCCTGTGTCTTCAGTGGGTCAAGCAGAAAATGTTCCCAGCATCTTCTGCAAGCTAATCAGTGGTCTCCTTTAGAGAAGCATGGAAATGTTCAATGTATATATGCAATGACATCATAAAACTGCTGTACCCTTCCAATTATTGCTGACGACCCCCACCCCCTCCAAAAACAAACAAACAGGAAGGCAAGTACAAGCTTGATACTGCAACTGGACTGATGACCCATTGTATCTGCACTGATCCTCTTGCAAGTAAGCAGAGACAGAGTGGGGGCTAAAGTAGGAACCTTTGTAAAAGATTCTGACTGAATGTCGCCATCTTTTGTAATGAACAAAAAATGCTGAATGTGTATATAAAAAAAACATGAACCAAAGGTTGATTGATGCCTTGAGTATCCCTTTTACTAATGATTTCATTTTAGATAAAAGAAATAATACATAATTTCTGCAGCTTGATTATTCCCTTCCCTTTTTTTTTTACAGTAGGGGAGATCTGCACCCATCCCAACAAGAAAGCAACACCTGACCAACAAAAAGCAAATCACTCTCTAGACTCACCATGTGACACGGGAGGCTCCCCTTTACTTCGATAACTCGATAAGGAGAATAAAATGGAAATTCTTAGGCTTGTTGTAAAAATAACCTATCTTATCATAGCATAATACAAGTGGACGCAATGGGGGTTATGTGCCTTAGTCATTTCTGGGGCAAAGGTCTAAAAGTGGTCTGGGTAGCAGAAATATTCCATGGAAACATGGATGGAAACTAGCTGGTTAAAGGTAAACCCTGATAAGTCAGAAGACCTGTTGTTCAGAGGTCAAAGTATAACATCACCAATCCTATTAAACGTCAACCCAACTGGTGCGGAACTGCAGTTCAGAGCTAATCAGCTCAATGAAGTGTGAAATCTTGGAACATCACTATCAGTGGTTTGTAATGTAAAACACCAGATCCCACCAGAATATACTGCCATCCTAATCCTTGCATTTGTAACATTGTGTCTGGATCACGTCAATGCGATATACCTAGGACTCCCAGAAAAAAAGAGCTTCATCAACTCATGACTCAAAATGCAGCAGCCAAACTATCAACAAATCAGCCGGCTAATGTCATATTACACCTATTTTCCACTCTCTCCATCGGCTTTCTATTAAATGGAACATCTCTTTTAAGATAGACTTATTGGTATTCAAACCCTAACAAACCAACGCCCCTTTAACCTGAAAGATATATTATCACTGTACATCCCAACTCGCCCACTTCAATCTACACATCTATCTCTTCTTTCAGTGCCCAGAGTGCACACAAAATCAGACTATAAATGCATTCTCTCATGCTGCTCCCACATTCTGGAACTTCCTGCCACATTCAGTAAGAAAGGCTCCCTCTTCAGAGACTTTAAAAAAAATAACAATCTTTTCTCCCAAGCTTTCAGCACATTCACAATTTGTTTCCTTATGAACTGATTAGAACTTTGCCCCACAATTGACCTTAATAAATAACCCCCATTGCGTCCCACACCTTGCTTATGCTCCCCCCTCATTTAACACGGGGAAGAGCTTCAGACGCTTAGCTCAACTTCCTTTTGGCTGATATTACATCCCAGCAAGAAACAAAAACTAGCTTGATATTTTTGTTGTTCTAGTTGCACACTCAGTGAACTGATACTGTCAATTGTATGAACACAACATCAGTTATGGTAGGGTTAGTATGATGGGAAGAACAATATAATTAGAAAGAGTCAGTAGAGGATTTTTGAACAGGTCAGCGGGTCTGTTTTTGCCTAAATAGTCCCAGAATGCAGTGCTACAACATCAGCAAGTTGCACTAGCAAACATCAATAAAGCTCTAGAAAAAGACGCTGTATGTTTCCTATTATACTTGGGCCTCATCTGGTAGTGGTGTATAATTTCCCTTTAAATGTCTAGGTAAAGTATTAGAATTTAGGATTTCATCCAAAATCTAATCCATGGCAGTCTGTAAATAAAAAGAACTGAAGCAGTTTCAATTAGCTGCGGATACCAGCTGCTTTAAGCAAATCATTTAGAAACACTGTACAAACATCTGTGTTTATTTACCGGAATTCATAGGATTTTTCAGTGACTATTAATTTCTTCTTGCTCAAGGGGCTACATTTTGTTGTATTTATTTATTTATTACATGAAGGCTTCACTAGTTTTCCTACTTTTCAAAATATCATCTGTTCGTACTATGACATGAACATCAAAGTATAAGGGGGGGAAATGAATATACACATTATTACATGTAAAAAAAAAAAAAAAGAACAGAAACCAACATAAATCATTGAAGCTCATTAAACATTGGAAAGTGAACTTAGAATGAGGCCCACCAGAACAGCTTCAACACAAGAAACACATCTACAGCATGTATCGGAATCAGTCAGTAATGGAATTACGTACTTGTCCCACCGCACCAGGCTTGTCTTCTCTGTGTGACGTCGCCTTTGCCAATTCGCTTGTCAGCCTCCCTGTTGCCAGACCCATACATGCTGTTCACTCATCACGTGTACCTTCAAGGACATTAAAAATCATAGTGTGTTGCCATGGCAATGCACATATCAACTCCGCCTCTGTATCACCAAACCCAATCGTCCTAATCCCATTAATTTATCTCAGAGTTACTGCTGCCTCCTCAGTGCCTGTATCAGCCTCCCAGCATTGCCCCTTGACTTTGCTGCCTGCTATTATCCAGACTACTGGCATGTTTTTGGCTCAATCTGACCTCTCCGATCTACCGGCTTCCTGTTCTCTGCTTGTTCCAGTACTTCATTGTACTCTGGCATGTCCATCCTCATGCTTCTTCTCTCCGGTATCCTTATACTGGTCTGACTTCTAACTGTCTAAATGATGGTTCACGTTATCTATACGGTTCCATAAGACCACTCCTATAAGGTCGTACCCTTGGTCAGTACAGAAGAGTCAAACCATTCTTGCCTCCATATGATTCACTTCTATTTAAATTTGTTGTTTGTTTATTTTGTTTGACTTCTAGAATAATTCCACTTCCCCTTTGGATCTGACTCATGATCCAAAGACGACAGCCCCCATCTAATAAGCCAGTAGGCGAATAACCGTAAAACCAGTGACAATGAAAATTATTTGTAATGGTCAATTGTGAGGCAGGGTTTTAAAAATGGAACAATAACCATGGAAAACAATTAAATGCTCTTTATTGTTATGCCAATTTTAGAAGTTTATTTGTTCGATAAAAGACAAGCACAGCTAGATTTATCCTACCATATACGGCATTTGTCTAGAGTGGCACATTTGGAAGGTTGGCATGGCTATGTTTAAAGGAGGAGCTTGTAGATCATTACACCTACTTCAAATATATTGCAATCCATCATTGTCTGTTTCCAGCTCATCTTTTTACACAGACCCAACCCACAAAATACTTTATTTCTTAAATATATTTTTAGGGTTTCTGTAATATACCGTCTATGTAAATCAATTTAATATCATTAAATATAGTATTAGTGTTTTTTATTTCTACATTCAGTATTAGTAACTCAACTTACACAAAGGAGGAGGTACATATAGCAAATGAAATGATTCCACTAACCTAGGGTATCAAGAAAGACCCCCCAGTAAAGGCTGGGTTTGGGCCCTCAAATAATCTTGGATAATGCCTTTAAATTATATTTAATTTATTTACATTAAAACACCATCATCACATTCATTAGTGCTTTATTAATGTATGGGAATTTCATAACTGAAAGGAATATGTCTCGAGTGAGTGGGGAAAATTCATATTACATTACTTTTTCCACTACTGAAAGTTGTTGTAGATACTTCCTTTAATTGGTATTTTGCAAACTGTTTTATTGGGTTCTACATGCTGGTTTGAGAATGTCAAATAAAACTACGGTAATCTAATTTTAGAATAATTTGTATTACCTTGTAAGGTCCAAATGTATCAGCAGAAGAAGGGCTGTTTGATACAAAAGCTCAGCACATTCAATTGTGTTTATGGAGCTGTTTAAATTTCCCAGCTTGATATATGTGCATATACTGTAAAGTAGGCTGCGTGTGTGGAGTCAGTAGCTAGAGAACTTTCATTTCTAATTGTATCTAATAGTTGAATATTTAGAACACGACTATGTCTATGACGTCTACTCACTCCGAACAAGAGCTGAGAGCAGCTCAGCTAAACTCAAGCTGGGTTTATCTGAGCACCAGTAGACGTCACATTTCCCATGAGAAAATGACCATAGCTGACCATTGTTGCATCAATATTAGCAACAATATAGTCACTTTGAAGGCAAACCCAGATGGAAAAATTGTGTTAACAGTTTTGTTTCTCAAAAAATATTTCATTTTGTTGCTGACATTAATCTGCCAGTTTGATAAATAGATTCAATAGAATACAGTATTTACAGGATTTATTTTTTAATTTAACTAAAGACCCTTTCTGCAGCCACTTTTTATGGATCTACATGTAATACAATTACATATGAATGTCCATAGTACTTTCTTTTTCTAGCATAAGGCAAAAGATTCAAATTCAAATTATTGTGTGCCATCACAAATAAATAATAATAATCACTAAGAAAAGATATTTTAAAACTCAACAGCCATATTAATCACTCTAAACATAGACAGTTTCATGGTGAAAAAAAATAATAATAATAATAACTGCTCCTATCGAACTGGCTTTGATAAATAGCATTGGACATGTTTGAGCTGGCTAGCTAGAAAAATTAAAAACTATTTATCAGGATGTGGGTCCCAGAGAAAGGACAATATTATTACCAATAAAAAAAAATCTCGTACCAACAAAATCATTTTTAAGTTAATAAGAGGACTTATTACACACACATAAAATTA